>CAOLHI010006251.1:0-38333 GCA_948474755.1 Ctenosaura bakeri
CTGGGAGGGGCGCCCAAATAACCAAACCACAATAATGCAACTTTGGGGAAAATTAGTTGGAGCACTCACTAAAGCTAGGTAGGGTAACGTAGCAGGATCTTGCAACCCAGTGTCTAGGGGGTCAGGTCAGTCAAGCAGTCAGACAGTTTTAAAATAGCAAAAATGATGTTTTATTGAAAGACAAACAAACAGAAAAGACACCACAATCACATGCACCTAACTGAAGAATTGGAAATAGGGATTTTCAGGGGAAATGTGTGATATGACACCTTTCTCATAGTCCTGAAAAAATGCGGAGATTGAGTTCATGAATATGGAGTCTCAGTACATAGGACTGAGGGGACGGCTCACCAGACACAGCAGCAGCAAGGCTGGATGGAACTCAGGAGCAATCCGAGGTGGTCTTGGAATCGGGGGGTTTATATAGGGTGAATTGTGACTGCAGGTCATACCTTACTTGGTGAGAACAATGCGAGTTTGGAGCGGGACAAAGCTTTGGAAAAGGTCAAATTTAACATGATTGGCTTAGCGCTGAATCAACAATAGTGTAGCCAGTAGGCAAATGCAAGGTGCTTAGCTTGTCTTTGTAAGACTATCGGCTCAGAGCCAGGCACTTTTGTTAGTGTCACACTTAAGCAATAGGGTGTTTGCAGGAGAGGTCCCTGAAGCAACAGATTGGCTCTGTTCTGCCTGCCTAGGTAGAGAATGGAATGTCCAGCAATTACCAGCCGTACCTGTTTACGTGCTTGTCCGGAGGCCTCGCAAACACGTGGAGCGGGGTGGCAGAGGAAAGCCGAATGGTTTTGATATCAAAAGAGATATTGAGTGATATCACCGGGTAGGCCTGGACCGAAGTAACACATTGGCCTTATATTGGTTGAAGCTGGCCAGTATAAGTGAGATTCCCCAAAAAATGCTTTCTAGAGCAATTACAATCCCCATTCCAAAGCTCTTGGACAAACCCAGTTAGGATGATACACGGTCATAATGAGATTAATAAAGAAACTCTATTAACTTATTCTGTCAATAGAGTTAAACAACTGGTCAAAGAAAAAAATTATCTCACTTCTAAATGAGGGAACTCGCCTATGCTCTCCCAAACAACATACTCTTTATGGTACCCATTATATAAGACATATTTTGGAATGGAGCAATATTATTTCAATCTTACTTTAACTCCACTTAGAAAAGCCTTTCCAGCTCTGAGTTTTCAGTGTATGCTATCTGCCTGTGTGAAGAGAAGATATAATAATATTCCTGTTCACCAAGGAGTTTGCATTTGTGATTCAGTGGAAGTGGAGGACATTCAACACAATCTATTGCAATGCCCTCTATATACATCCCCTAGACAAAGGCTTCTTAATAATCTTTTTACTCTTTTGCCAGTCAACATCCCTTTGAGCAGATTTGTATTCTTTTGACCTGTAATAATGTATATATCACTGCTATGGTTGCAAAATTTGCTTTGACTGCAAGCAAGTTAAGATTTAGTCATCAAAATCATTCATAACAATCTAGAGGAAGGTTCCCTACCTGGATGTTTTGGAATGCATATTAACATAACTTTATACTGTTGCATTTTTATATTTCCTGTATTACTTGATTATTATCTGTATTGAATTTGATTTCAAATTAATAACTGTTACGGTTTTTACTTGATTGTATTTTTACTTTAATCAAATTGAATTGTGAGGGCTTATAGATTTAAGCAATAAAGAAAGGCATTCAGTCTTTGCTGCTTCATTTGTAATAATCAGAGTCATCCTGTTACTTCAGCCCATGCCTACCTGGTGATAGCACTAGATATCTCTTTTGATATCAAAACCATTCTGCCTTCCTCTGCCACCCCGCTCCACATGTTTGCGAGGCCTCTGGATAAGCATGTAAACAGGCGCGGCCGGTAATTGCTGGGCATTCCATTCTCCACCTAGTCAGGCACAACAAAGCCACTCCGTTGCTTCAGGGACCTCTCTGCAAACACCTTTGGCTTAAGCATGACATTAACATAGGTGCCCAGCTCTGAGCCGATAGTCTTACAAAGCCAAACTGAACACCTTGCATTTGCATACTGGCTACACTATTGTTGATTCAGCGCTAGGCCTATCATATTAAACTTGACCTTTTCCAAAGCTTTGTCCTGCTCCAAACTCACATTGTTTTCACTAAGTATGGCATGGCCTGCAGTCACAATTCACCCTATAAAAACCCCTGATTCCGAGAGCACATCGGATCGCTCTGGACTTCCATCCCGCCTTGCTGCCGCTTTGTCTGGCGAGCTCCCCTCGGCCTCCACGCTGAGTTTCTTCCCTACCATCTTCAGCTTCTTCAGGACTACAAGAAAAGGTGTCGTATCACCCATTTCCCCCCAAAATCCTCATTTCTAATTCTTCCGTTAGCTGTGTGGTTGTGGTGTCTGTACTGTTTGTTTGTCTTTTAATAAAAACATCATATTTGCTATTTTAAAACTGTCTGGCTGCTTGACTGACCTGACCCCGTGGACGCTGGGTTGCAAGATCCCTAGGTTACCCTGCCTCTTGCTAGCTTTAGTGAGTGCCCCAGCTAATTTCCCCAAGCTGTGTTATTGTGTTTTGTTTATTTCGGCTCCCTTTCCGGGACCCCCAGAGAACAGGGTAACAATCCTACCACAAGAGATAAAGCCTAATGTTCATCATTACCTATCACTAAGGGTCTTTTTGCCCTACACTGTTACAGTTCTATTATTCCACTTTCAACATCCTGAGGAATTCTGGGGTTTGTAGTTTACTGAGGCTGAAGAGCTCTCTGGCTGAAAATTCTAAATGCCCCTCCCTAAACTGCAAACCCAAGGATTCCATAGGATGTTGAAAGGGGAATAATAGCACTATAACAGTGTTGTGCAGAAAGGCCTTAGAACAAACTTTATTTTATGTAGCCCCCTTGAAACCACTCCACAAAGACAAAAAACACTGGGAGAACTCTGACATGACCATGTCTGGTGAAAGATGGAAAGTATAGGTATAGATCTCCGAGAACTGGTTCATACAATGACAACACTGCAGCTCTGCTGAAATAGGAGGATCATTTCAGAACCAGGGTGATGGATTGCATGTTCCAAAGTTTCTAGGTAAGAAAGCAAAACAAATACAACATGTTCTAGCCACATATTTATGTATCTGTCTATCTATATCTGCATATAATGGCATGAATCCTGTTAGTTAATACCAACTAGAGTTGACCCACCAAATCAGTTACTGAACTGGGAGTCCACACATCCGTAAATACCATTGATTCCATTAAACTGCTCTAGGCCAGATCAATAATATGATTTAGGCCAATGTTTACATACAGCCGAACTGCCAAACACCATCAGGATAATTTTCAAATATATTTTTAAACAAATAAAACTATCAGTTTTAAAATCAGTACAAAGAAATCAGTCAAAACAGTGTCAAAACATGAAAATATTAGAATGTTGAGAATGTTAAGAAGAGCCAGGGACAACGATTAAAACAAGAAAAGGTCTGCTGGAAAACAGAACAAGAATTGAATGCCTGGAAGAAGAGTCATAGCTAGAGGGTGGGCCTGGGAGCTGTAGGCTGCACTGGGGGAGGAAGCGCAACTGTCCTGGCTCGCCCGATGCACCGCATGGCAGGTAAGTGCGCGAGGGCCCTGGGAGCATTGTGTGACTGTGCAGTATTTTCAGCTCCCAGCCAAAAATAAAAAAAATGCGTGTGCGGCCTGCTTTAGGCTCATGAGAGTTGCGTGAATGAGAGTGCGTTGTACGGATCGATGCTCCCATTCATACGATGCTCAAGGGGCCCTCTCACAACAGAAACTGTGTGCAAAAAGGGCCTAAATGTAGTGAAAAAGTAAACACTATTGACAAGCCAAAGCATTTAAACCATGCCAGCTATTAAGGATCAGTGCGCGCGCACACGCACACACACACACACACACACACACAGAGGTTGCAGGAGGTGAGAGCACCTAACTTTCTGCAAAACTGCTTAGGTGTGCTCTCTACAGTCCCTGGCACCAGCAATGGAAGAGTAACAAGTTTCCTAAACTAATAAGGATTGCTTTACTAAAGATTGTTGAACATATCCCAAGTTAAACAAACCCAACCTTGAAAAAAGAACAGAGCAGAACTGAGCAGACTCGAAATAAAACGAGACATTTCCAGAAACTGAGGGAATTTTTCCCCCCTAAGCTTTCCAGCAACAGATTGCCTCAGCTGGTCTTCGGGAAATGGCATTTCCCTGATTTCCCCAAATAAAAAAAGGGGAAATTATTGTGGCTCAAAGAAGAAAAACTTTGTTTTGCTGCCAGTAGCATAGAGGGAGGAGCTAGAACTTGTGTTTTTACCATAATTGTTGTGTTTGAGGGTTTTATACCTGTTTTGACCTATTCTGGTCTCATTGTCTCAGTTTCCATGTGACCGTTCTGTGGCATAGCAAAAAAAAGGATTAGGGCTCACCCTTCCACAGCATACAGCAGCTCCCAATCCAAACTGGGACGGGATTAAAACCGAAACACCACTCCAACACTTGATGAATAGGAAGAGGCAGCTATGTGTCATGGTGAATGATGAAACCATCAAGCACGGTGATTATCTAATTTTATTAATTCCTTTATTTAACACATTTTTTCACTGCATTAAAGACTGAAGTCTGTCCCATAGTGTCATGATAACAAAATCCATAATATCTGAGAGCCAGTGTGATGCAGTGGTTTTGAGGGTTGTGCCAGGAGACTGGAAGACCAGGGTTTGAATCCTCAATCAGCTATGAAAAATGATTGAGTGAGGACCTTGGGCAAGTCACACTCCTTCGGCCTCAGAGGAATGCAGCAGCAACCTCTGTTATCTCACTGGTAAACTCTGTCCCAGGGTCTACAATTTTGATATTAAAATATGATTCAATGTGCCTGAGAGGTCACTCGGATGAGCACGTAGGCAGCAATGGTCAAACAATCGAAAACCAGGTCAGGCCAGTAAAATCCCTAGTCACGAAACCCCAGGAGACCTCAAGCTGTGCAAACCCACAGTAGACAAAGGGTCATCTGCCCCTGAGAAGTTGACTTGATTAGTGTGTTTGCCCTAAATTGAACAAAATCCTATCAGGTGAGAACCATTTACACGAAGTCACACCACAACCTAATGCAGCCTAAGATCCTGAGGCTTTGGCAACACCTTATAATCTTATCATGCAAAGGAAGTTACCATTGTGGAGCTTCTTTCTTGTTGTAGTACTCATTGTTCTCCCCAGGAAAGAATTAGCCCTCCAGGTACTTTTCCCCCTACAAATAATCCCAGTTTTTGAGCGGTTCTTTGGATGACTTCCGATCGTCCCAGCAGACCATTTCTCCATCCGTTGAATGATCCCCTCAGCCCTCTCCATGCTGAGCCCCACTTCTCCACTGTTTTTCCTGGACCAAAGGCTTCAGGAAAAGGTTGAGTATTACTCCAGCTACAACCCCTTCTACAGTTCCCCTGTGCAGTTTCCTCTCGTTTGCTTCTTAATAGGTCTTGAGTGATTGTGTGAGTGGTTGCACTGCTCTGTGAGACTTTCATTCAATAAAATCATTTATTGGACATTTTTGTTTGGTTTTTGGCTTGGCCTGACCCTATGAAAACTGAGTAAAAAGACCCTGCTAGGTTACCTGCCTCTCACATTGCTATTGCTCGTGCTCTGGCTAGTTTCCATTCCCCACCACATGGAGCACATTGAGGTGTCCCCCAAGGGACCCCAGAAATCAGGGTAACACCCCCCTCTGAACAAATTCTGCCAAGAAAACTCCATGATAGGTGGGCCTTAGAGTCACCATAAGTCAAAAATGACTTGAAGGCACACAGCAACAACAAAAAGAAAACAGAAAAAAGTAAAATCAAGAAACAGTAGGAATAAAAACATCCAGTACTGATACTGAAAACAACTATGAGGAGAAATATCTTCATGTGTCATCAGACTGTAATATGAAGACATTCATATTTCATTAAATGTATTTCTTCTCTCAGGAGTTTCCAAAGATAAAAGGAAGGACCAAATAAGAATAAAGATGCTAACAGACAAACTGACAAACACTCACATGTGTCTAATCTCAGGATCTGTTAAGTAAACCTCCATATAATCATGATATCTTGGCCCTTGAGCAGCCAGTCTTTAGAGAAATGTGAAGCCCGTTCTTTCTTCTTACTTGCCTGCACAATTTTAACTGCTCATAGAAGATTGAACAGTAGATCTTATGAGAGTCAGACTAAGGGCATTTCTGCACTACACTGTTATAGTGCTATTATTCCCCTTTCAACTTTCTTTGGAATTCTGGGATTTATAGTTTCCTGAGGCCAAACAGCTCTCTGGCCGAGAATTCTAAAGGCCGCTCCCTAAGCTGCAAACCCCAGGATTCCATAGGATGTTGGAAGTAGAATAATAGCACTATAACAATGTAGTATGGAAAGTTATCTACTCCCTTTATGCTCAGGGAAATTGTTTTAGAACTTTCTAAGCAATTGCAATGCAATATTTCTCAACAAAAACAGACCCCAGCATGTTTTTCCTTCTGAACATTTCTCCTGTTTGTATACAGTATGAATGTACAGCTGATGGTTTTCCATGTAAGTAATGTGGTGAAATCTCTCTCAGTGTTAATGTGAATTTTAAAAGGATTATGCAAGGTGCTGAACCAATCCTGGGAATAGAATTCAGCATTTTAGATAACTCTTTTATATCTGGATTAAAACCAAGAGAGAGTCACAACCCCATGGACTTGGGAGTCACTAACCACCATGTCTTGTGGGTTGGTCTTCTCTACAAAATCACTGCCCAGTATCCTGTTGGTGACATATGCTGGTGTAACCTTCCATTATTTTAGCATGTGTTCTTTTAAGATCATTGTGGAAGGAGGTATCTAAAACCTCTTTGTGCAGCAATCACCTCATGTCCAACCTCAGCTGATGGTTCTGCAGCAACTGATCAGTGGCCACTGGAGGCAGTGGGTCCTGGCCATCATATGGCTGCAGTTTAATATCCATGAAAAAAGGAAGAGCCTTTTTCCTCCCCTACCTCAAGCAAATATGATGGCTTTATTCAGCTGGCAACCCCTCACACCCTGCAGCCACTGATAAGCCATGAGGGTATAACTCCATGTCATCAGTTGGCTGCAGTTGTGAAAAGGGGCGGAAGGAGAAGGATGGCAAAAGGATACAAGATCTTGGCTATTCAGCTTTTAGGTTACAGTAACTTTGTACAATAAACTATGGCCTACAGTAAAGTTGGGCATTTCACTGATATAGTGAATTTCTTTGTGGCTTTATTGTTTGGGGGCTGCTTTATTTCCTCAGAGGGATTGCTTTTTTCAAAATGTGTTCCTCTTTTTGGGTGTTTCTGTATTTGGCACATTCCTAAATGTTAGTCACTGTGCCTTGTTCTGCTTTCTTCTGCAAATGTTTAGCACTGTTGTTTATACTGATTTTTGAAGTGGCCAGGGGCTTACTTAACAGTTTTGAAAAAACTAGTATTGAAGAGAAGAGAAGAAGATTTGAAACCTATTTAAAAGATGCAATTGTTGCTTCAGGAGGTGGTCACAAAGATAGCCCTCAGGTCTCAGGGGTATATTTGTCCACCATTGGCATAGACAATGCTGGGGAGGGAGACAAGTTGCTGGTGCTGTGTGAGCCACTTTTATTCTCCTGAAACAGAATGGAGGGTGGAAGGAAAATGATCGTGTATTTAAAACCAGCATGGCCCTCAGTGTTACCTCTTGTCACCTGCTTGACCTTCTCCCTTCCCTGGAGTCAAACTCAACAGTTCTTATTTCATAGACATTAATTAGAGAGAGGGGAGGAAATATTGTTTTACTTAGGTTTTTCTCTCTGGAAGGAAGGAAGGAAGGAAGGAAGGAAGGAAGGAAGGAAGGAAGGAAGGAAGGAAAGAAAGAAAGAAAGAAAGAAAGAAAGAAAGAAAGAAAGAAAGAAAGAAAGAAAGAAAGAAAGAAAGAAAGAAAGAAGACAATACCCCTGTCTCATTATTTAACTCCTCATTGTTACCCTCTTCTCTGGGGGTCCCAGGAGGGGTGCCCAAATAACCAAACCACAACAACACAACTTTGGGGGAAATTAACTGGAGCACTCACTAAAGCTAATGAGAGGCAGGGTAACGTAGCAGGGTCTTGCAACCCAGCGTCTATGGGGTCAGGTCAGTCAAGCAGTCACACAGTTTAAAATAGCAAAAATGATGTTTTATTGAAATACAAACGAGCAGTAAAGACACCACAATCACACCGCTAACGGAAGAATTAGAAACAAGGATTTCGGGGGGAAATGAGTGATACGACACCTTTCTCGTAGTCCTGAAGAAGTTGAAGATTGAGTTCATTGGGGTGCGGGGAAGAAGCTCAGCATGGTTCGCTGAGGGGAGCTCGCCAGACAAACTGGCAGCAGGGCGGGATGGAAGTCCGGAGTGATCCGAGGTGGTCTTGGAATCGGGGGTTTATATAGGGTGAATTGTGACTGCAGGCCATGCCTTACTCGGTGAGAACAATGCAAGTTTGGAGTGGGACAAAGCTTTGGTAAAGGTCAAGTTTAACATGATTGGCTTAGTGCTGAATCAACAATAGTGTAGCCAGTATGCAAATACAAGGTGCTCAGCTTGGCTTTGTAAGACTATCGGATCAGAGTCAGGCGTCTTTGTTAGTATTGCGCTTAAGCACAAAGGGTGTTTGCAGGAGAGGTCCCTGAAGCAATGGATTGGCTCTGTTCTGCCTGCCTAGGTGGAGAATGGAATGTCCAACAATTACTGGCCGTGCCTGTTTACGTGCTTGTCCAGAGGCCTCGCAAACACGTGGAGCAGGGTGGCAGAGGAAGGCCGAATGGTTTTGATATCAAGAACGATATCGAGTGCTATCACTGGGTAGGCCTGGGCTGAATTAACATCATTTCTTAGCCCCAACTTTAATCTCCTAACTTCTCTGCACTGCCCTCATTCTGATCCCACACCTACAACTGTGTTAATTACCTGTGGCTTTAATATCACTCTGTAAGTGCTTCTGAAGAAATGGATTGATATCCATGAATGCTCATACTAAAATAAATCAATCAGTAAATTTGGATGTTGCTAGATTCTTCTTTTCTACCTTTCCTCATGATAGACTAAAAGGGTTAGGATACTGCTAGATTCCTCTTTCCGTCTTTTCCTCATGATAGACTAACAGGGCTCTTCTTTTGAAATTTGCAGAACAGGAGTTGCAAAAGCAGGAGACTTGAGATTCAGTTCCTCTCCCTCTTCTTTATAGGGTATTCTCCCTTCCCCCTTGTGGTAGTTTGTATGAAAATGGCAAGTATCCTTGAAGAGGTCACTAATCAATAATTTGTACACAGCTAAGGAGTGATGATCAGTGAAAATTGTTATAAGATGCAGAACCTAAATCTACATGACTTGGGTTATCTGAGGAATTCTTCCATACAAGCTTGGCCCTGCTCTAAGATCTTTATGGAAATGAGATGAGGCTCTGTGGCTCTTTCCTGGCTGTGGAACTCGTTGCCATGTGAGGTGAAATTGTTCCACTTTCTGTTGTCTTCACACCCGCAAGCAAGAGACCTTTTATTCAGGCAGCCAATTGGCAACTAACTGGTTCTTGAGAAAGAGTCTTTTATTGGATATTCATTATGCTGCTCAGTATTTAATTTTTACATGCTTTTAATTTTTTTTAAAAAACTCAATAGTGTTTTGATTTTTGAAAAAAGAATGCAAACATAACAATTGGTTCAATTGTGTTTCAGCATTTTATTTTTTTTCCTTTTAGAAACTTCCCTGTCTGCTTTTGCCTGTTTTGATGTATATGCACTTTAAACGTGTGGTGAGCTACCTGGAGTCTTGGAAGAAAGGAACAATTGGAGTCAAGTAATAAGTAAGTACGTAGAGAGCTTTGAACCATGACTCTAGAGATTAGGGTTCAATTTCCCGCTTGGACATGGAAACCCACTGGGTGACCTTGGGTGCATCACACAGTCTCAGCCCCAGAAAACTCTGTGATATGTTCACTTAAGGGTCACCATGAGTCACAAATGAACACAACAAAGAAGTAATAAACATTTACCACAAAAGTGAGAGAAAATGCACTTCGGCAAAGGTATGGAATAGATGCATGGTCTATGATGGCAAAGGCAGAAAAATGTGAACATTCAGCATTTTTTATCAAAAAAACCCCCTCAATACTATATCTTTGCATGTCTTCTTGGCATGCCAGGCTCCACAAAACAATTCTGACCTTGCTTCTCCTGGGAGAGCGAGTTGGTAAGAGGCAGCACACACTGGATCAGTCCTGCAATATATTGCAGGTATATCTCTGGCCTTTTCAGCCTTTTCCATGTGAAAGGGCACGTGGAGCATTGCGTGATTGTGATGAGAGATCTGCACGATGCACTCACAATCACGTGACGCTTCAGGGGCTGGCAGGCGCCGATCGCGCATCTTTTCATTTTCAGCTAGAAGCCAAAAATGGTGCACGATTGCGCATTGCTGCCGGGCCCCGTGGACCTGGCATGTGCAGCCTCTGGTCGCACTTCTGCCCCACTGCGGAAGGAAGAGGCAGGGCTCTTGCATGAGCAGGCAGCTCATGCGGAACTGAAGGACCCTGGACACGAAAGCCTCTCGCCAGAGGCTGCTCACAATCCCCGCACCCCAGCATTGGAAGAAACTAAGGTGTGGAAAGGGCCTCAGTTAAGAAAATTGTTGTGTTCCTAGCCATTATTCCTTTAACAGAAACATTCGTACCAGAGGCAGAAGTAATGTGTAAAGAATAGGGACATGTTCCTATACCACATAAAAGGGTGGTTCCATAAGTTTCAGCCAACTTTTTATCCAAAACTAACAATATGCTCGTATGAAATGAAATCGGCTCAAATAAGCCTTGCATGAGAAAACAAAATCATTTTCAACCTTCTTAGAGACCTCTTGAAAGCTTCTTCTAAAATATATCCAGGGGCATTTTTTTCTCTCACCAGCCTACATTTTTCTTAACAATTTCCATTTTGGTGGCCAGACTTAGGCCGTTTTCACAGCTTATTTTCTTGCAGTGGTGTCCAGTGGCGATTCTGGCAGTGGCTATGCTGGGAAGAGAAAACAATGGACATGATGCTTTCTTCCGCAGCACAATCAGGTACTTTCCCAGGCTGCACTGGGGCAGGGAGTGCTGCCATTGCGCTTCCTGCCCTTCCATAGGACAAATAAGTGCAGGATGGTGGCATGATCGTAGGTCATTAATGGGGAAAATCTGTCAATGATTTCACCCACAATCACTCTGCCTGGGACGGGAGAGGAGTGGGACTGTCACAATGACATGCAGGAGCATCATTGCAGTTCTGTCCTTCTCCCATCCCCATAGTGGGATGGAGGGGCACTGCGGAAAGGGTCTTATAGGTTGATGCACTCTCTCTCTCTCTCTTTAGCATACTAGGGGTAGCTGGTAAGGCAGGCTTATGTATTCTTTCCCTTTTGCACTTGATGCGTGCTCACTAAGAGCGCTGCTGTTCACCTTGCCTGTTATAGGCAGGCACTCACAGCTACATTAGGACTGGGCAGTGTAATGTCCTGCTTTGGCCCATCTTAAGCTTCATTGCATTGTTTGCTGCAGAAATGCTGCTGCAACCTAACCATGAAAATCTGCGTTTCTCCAGGCACACTTCACTATGCTCTCCATGCTAATGCTACTAAAAAAATCCCTTCCAGTTAGACAAAGGATGATACAAAAGTAGGTTAGACAGGCATAAAAACACTTCGTAAAAAGGAGCTTCTCTGTCAGGGGCTTTGCTAACTGAGCTATACCATTATTTCAATATCCCTCCTCCAATGCACTATCACTGGAGAATCTAGAGAGTGGGGGAGATTCAAAGCTGCAGTTGAAAGTCACAAAGCTGCATTTTTCCTCTCCTTTACTGATCCTTTCCTCTCCTTTACTGATTTTCTTCCTATGTAGAACTTGCAACAAAATTTCAAGTGGCTGCTAATGTTTCTGTGTCAGTGAAATGATGACTCTGCTCTGGTCTTCAGTCTGATCTTTGCACTCTGGTGTTATTTTCCATCCCTGCAAAAGGTCCCAGCATCTTGGACATCTCCCTAGACTGCTTACAGATTCAGTGTTTTTATTTTATTTATTTTAGATAGTGTTTTTAAATTAAAGTTAGTTTAACTGTGTGTTGTCTTCTGCGTTAACAGTCTTTAAATTGTATTGTGTTTTTAAAATGGTGTACACCATCTTGAGTCCCATACTGGGAGAAAGGCAGGATTTAAATTAGATGAGTTTATAGATAAACAAATTTACACACACACACACACACACACTCAGACACACCTGAGATGGAACCCACAGACCCACTACTAGGGATTTGTCAGGTTTGTCAGGTTTTGGAAACACACTGGTAGGAATAGGAAGAATATTTGAAAATGCTAAAACAAAATTAATCAAAAGGTAAAAAACAAAAACATGTTTTTCAACTGTTAAGAAACCCTTAAGAGAAGAATCCTGCACTAATGAGAATCATTGCAGTCTGTGCAAGGAAACAGCACATGTGGTATTTCTGATGTCATCATTTATGAAAGCTGCCAAATGATTTGTCAGAAGACTTTATGAAAATTTTCAGGCTTACATAACAAGTTCAGAACATCTTAGCAAACCATGAACTTGTTATGTAAGCCTGAAAATTTTCATAAAGTCTTCTGACTGAGGTGGTTTGGACAGCCTCAGCAACATTGAGACAACAGCTGATGAAATCTCATCTGTACAATAGCAAACGTTGGAGAAGGAAATGCCCACTTTGTGTTGTGTTGGGGAGAACTGGATGACAGGATTTGGATACGAAACCATTTATCCAGAATGTAGCTTATTTGACATTTATTGAAATGGCAGGAGATACCCAACATAATAAAACGATCAAAACTATGGCTGTGAGAGGAACGCTAAACATTCAGGTACAGCGGCCTTAATATAGTCTCTTGTTTTGGCAAGTGAGATGAATCATTGGAGAGGGAAGATTTTAAAAGTGGTATGAATGGAGTTGCTGAAGCCAGTTATCAGTGTCAAGGGACATACGAGTTAACTAATGCTCTTTATTGACGGAGTTTGGAACAGTACTACTCAAGGTGATATTCCATGGACCAACACTGGTCTATGAGCTACTAGCTACTGATCAATGCTGAATTTCAAGAAAAGAAAGTGTTGTAGTTAACAGGTCAACAGCACAAACATGACACTGCTCAGAATTTGAGATCCTCAGAGGAGGCCCTGTTGCATGTCCCAACTCCTCGTAATGTTAGATTAATACACATACTTAATAGAGCTTTCTCTGTAGCAGCACCCCAGCTGTGGTACCAGTACTGAAGAACACTAAAATCAAGTCTCAAAAATATGTCAATGAACACCACCCAGACTCTGGAGGTCCCTCTACAGCAAACAATACAATGGATTACTGATGTACTTAACGCACTGTTACGCTTATCCCCTGACTAACAATACAACCTTGGGGGATGTCCCATTTGACAATAGGCCATTACATAGACCAACCGTAACATATACAAATTGCTTCTTCCCACCTGGGGACTACACACGTATATATACTTTGTCTCACTTCCATGCTACCAGATCCTCTGAAGATGCCAGCCATAGATGAAAGTGAAACGTCAGTAGAAAATGCTAGTAGAACATGGCCTAAAAGCCCGGAAAACCCACAACAAGCTACGGATTCTGGCCATGAAAGTCTTCGACTTTACACGTTCCCTTAATAGTTTGTTAACTGAGGCAAAAAAGTTGTCGGTCTGAGATTTACAAGTTAATCCAAAAAATTTTTAAAGGTGGGTTTTGTAATGTTACCCAAAAAGTTTCTGTTAGTTATCATAGAAAGAAGAGTTGGATAGTAAAGATGAATTACTTCTTTGATAAGATTATAGCAGCAAGATCACTCTTTGCTCAAATCTAGAAATGGACTGAAGTACCAGCAATGGAAGAATGAATTGTGAAGGTTGCTGAGTTAGCCCAAACGGCCAAACTTAACATGGGTTTCAAGGATAAACCAACTGAAGGGGTTTTTCCCCCCCTTTGAGACCGGAAATCATTTATAGACTTTTTGAGCAATAGGAAATCTAATGATGCAATAATTTGTAGCTATAGCTACTATTAATTCTAGTAGGATTATTTAGCTAGATTTGTAATGGTAGATTTTTTTTCTTTCCTCTTTACAGTTTGGCTTGAGGGCATCTTTTGTGTTTAAGAAAGTTAGTGTTTAGTATTTTAATTAGTGTTCAGTGTTTTACTATTGTATTTTCTTTTTTTTAATTTTTATATTAATTTTATTAAAAGGAAAAAACAAAAAAATACATAATGCGACAAACATAAAAATGAAGGGAAAGGTTAAAAAAATGCTTACATTTCTATTTCTCTCCAAATTCTATTTACATAAGACTTATGCAATATATTATAAGTCATGCTGATTATATATTTTGATTATATATATATTATAATAAATATAATATATATTATCTATCTATCTATTATAATATATATAATATAATTATAATATATATTGGTACCATATATATATATATATATATAAATATACACACACATAATGAGAAACTCATTCTCATTATAACCATTGCTATTAAATGTTCCCATAATTAACATTTTCAAAATATGCTGATCATAATTTCATTCTTATTTCTACCCTTTTCAAAATATAATATTCATAATTTCATTCTTATTTCTTTCCTAAACCTTGATTATCCTTCCCTAATTACTCTTATTACTCTACATACCAATATACTATATACACACATACATACAAGCCTATTCTACCCTAAATTTGACCTATTACTATGAGTAAATGTACCCCATTCCCAGAGCCTATTATACCTCAATGTATTCCACTTTTCAAAATTGTAACTCTTCTTGTGGAGGTGTAAGGCCTTCCTCTTTTATTCTTTTATTAACACCTTTTCCACAAATATCTTCCATATTGCATCAAAATCACTCCCTCTCGTTATTCTTCTTTTGACCTTGATTCCACATGTTAGCTTGTCATTAATCACAATTTTCATTCTTCTTTATGCCAATCCTCTATTTGAAAATCTCCTTGAATTTTCCATTTTCTTGATATAATTAACCTCGCCACAGTTAATAAATTTGTAATTAGTTCCTTTATTGCCTGGGTGCAATTAACCTTATCATATATAGATAACTAGGGAAGCACCAACCGAATCCTTGAATCCTTGGCAGGGATTCAAGATTCAGGAATCCGAATCCCTGTGCCATGACAGGCAAATCGAATCTTTCGAATCCACCACCCAAAGAGTTTGTTGGAGACCGGGACGCCTGAAAACCTGGAAGATCAGGATTCCTGAAAACTTGGGAGACCAGACACACAAGGGGAGATGGCAAGTAGGTGAATTTTTCCATTGGAGTAATAATGACCTTTGCTAACAATTTCAGAAATTACATCTGGGATTATATTTTAAGATGTCATGATATGTAAAGGGTTAAGCTTACTTGATGCTGCGCTGCTTCTTCTGATCTTTCCCTTTAAGCTCAAGGTGTAGACTGAAATAAGGCTTTGCAGCTGTATGTTAATTTATGTGTTTGACTAAGGCACTTGTAAAGTACCTAATAATGTACAGCTGTGTGGAGCGTATATAAGCTGTTTGGAGGAAGCACTCTTTCTTTCCCTTTCTCTTATCTCCTTGCTGTGCTGGTTTGTATGTTATGCTGCTTTTTTTTACTGTTTAACTTTATGACAGGCTTTTGCTAAATGCCTTAATTTGTTACCTGCAATAAACCTTTTGTATTTTTCCTTATTGCAGTCTGAAGTGGCTGTTTTCCCTTTAGGCTGTAGTTTATGCCAGAGGTTCTTTGGAGGTCCTTGTTTGCTTAAACAAGTACCCCAGTTTCCAGGCTCGCTAGGCAGGCAGCCTGGCTGTTACAAGTGACACTGTCAAGTCCTGTTCTGGAATTGACTGGAGAGACGACACCAATGATTCCCAACTGGAATCCAAAGAATTTAAAATGCAAAACACCTTGTCTCCTTCATCTAGGACCTTGCCTCTTTCGCGAAGAGCTGCAAACAGGCTGGACATTTCTGCAAGGTGTTGCTGTACTGTAATGCCAGGCATTAATTTAATATTGTAAAGCCGAAAACAAAGAGAAAACTTAGCTGCTGCTGTTTGAGAAACATAAACATTTTTCAAGGTCACCCAGCATTCACGAGGGGACTGCAGGTCTCTGATGTGCATAAGCTGGTCATCCTCCACTGAGAGGAACAGGAGAGACATGGCCCATCTCACAATCCTGGCTGCATCAGCTGCATTTGATGGGAGATCCAGAGGTTCTGTAAAGGCACCCCAAACACCTTCTCCCTGAAGAAAATACTGCATCTTGACAGCCCAGGTCAGGTAATTAGAGCCATTCAGCCTTGTGAGAGGCAGGCTACCCGATACAGAGTGAGCCATAATAACAAAAGAAAAAACACACCAGCCAGCAGGACCTCGTAAATCAAAAACACGTCTCACAAAAAACAGTGGCTTCTCTTGGTATCTAGGCAGTGCAGCGGAAGCAAAAAACTGGTTCCATATTTAAATTGAACATTTAGTGTTTAAGTTCAGCACTTGACTGGAAGTTACAAGCTTGAGATTTCAAGAACAGCTGAGAGATTCCTTTGCATAGCTCCCTTGCAAAGCTCTTTCAGACACAATTCTGGGGTTTGGAGTTGGGCATGGTGTCACAGCCTTCTCTGCCAAAGTGTGCTGGTGCACCATCAAACTACAAACCCCAGGATGCCAGAAGGAGCTGTGCAAAGAAAAGTGAGTTTTGAACTGGATTAGCTCTGTACTCTAGTAAGTGGTCCTGTTTACACAGGCAAGAAAATGTGAGATTAAACCACATTTTCCTGCCTGTGCAGAAAGGGCTTTCATGTCATTTTCAATCTGGGGAGATCCTGAGGTGAAACTATTGTCCTTGCCAGATTTCTTCAGAGGGAGGTTTTCCTTTGCCTAGGCTTTTGCTAAGGCTGAGACAGTGTGTCTTGCCCAAGATTATCATTCTTTCCCTTGCTTTTTACACCCTTAAAAAAAAAGATTCGAAAGATTCGAGATTGGTGAGATTTGTGGATTCCCAGAACCTTCCAGGGATTCAGATCCAGATTCAGATTAGGAAAATTCTGGATTTGTCCCACTCCTATAGATAACAATGCTATACTAGGACATATTTCTAAATCAGTTTATGTTATCTCTTTTATCTCTTTAAACACCATTTGCCAAAATTTCTGTACATGTTTGCAACTCCACCACATATGAATATAAGTACCAATTTCTTGACAGCCCCTCCAACACAACCTTGAATGATTCTTATCTATATGATTTAGCCTTATTGATCTTAAGTTCCCCCTCCAAACCAATTTATAATAATTCTATTTTATCTGTATAGATAAGTATCTTTTAAATGACATGCTTTCCAATTTTTTCCCAATCCTGAATATGTATATTTTTATATTAATTCTTCCTCCCATATTTTTCTAAGATATTCTTCTTGATCTTTATGTTTTGACAACACTTTATATATTTCACTTGTGCTACCCTTCAAAATTTCATTTTCCTCCATAGTTTCTCTTTGATTAATCATTTGTTCAAATTCAGTGTATTCTCTAAAATCTTTATTATTCCTATTCCAAATCCTTGTTCACTGCTCTAACTGAATATAGTTGAGCCATGATATCTTTGTACCCTGCAATCTCTATTTTATTTTTATTCCTCATTATATTCATCCAGTCTTTTAACTTATATATTCTCTGCTCCTCTAATTCCTTTCCTAATTCACATGTCAAATTCATTGGAAATTTTTCCACCATCAGTACTGGGGTTAATGGTGAAGTAGCAGTAGTGAGGTAGTGAAGTAGGATTTTTCTTCCAAATCTCTAATATATTTTTCAAAGAAAAGAGTTTTCTATTTTTCCCATTTCCCTCTTAAGAGGATTCCCCCCCCCAAAAAAACCCTAAAAAAAAAAAACAAGAAGAAAAACAAAAATAAATCTCCAAGTTCTTTTCTAATTCTATTGAATCCAACTCTAACCAATCTAAACTCCCCTTTCCTGTTACTACATCTATAATATATCTCAATTGATATGCATTGTAATACCATTTTAAATTCAGGAGATCCAATCCTCCTTGTTTTGGGGATTTATACCAGTATGTCTTATTAATCCTCACTTTTTTAATAATTTTTAAAAAATTATTCAATAATAACTGCCAGTTTTTCAATTCTACTTCTGATATCTGTAGTGATAACATCCTAAACAAAACGTCAATCTTGGGTAATGTGTTCATTTTTACTAATGCAATTCTGTCATACCATGAAAGCTTAATGTTTTTATATTCCTCTAATTTCTGTTTCACTTCTTCTCTTAATTTATTATATCCCCCCCCAAATTTCCTAACTATTGAATTGTATCCTTTAACTTAATATCTTTTTTTATCCTTTAGAAAATCCTGTTCTTCTGTCTTAGTATAATTAAACAATATTAACTCTGATTTAGCCCAATTTACTTGTAGCCCTGACATTTCTCCAAATTCCTTTAAATGTTTGTTTATTCTATCCATTCTCTTTAATAGATCTTTAATTGTCAACAGGGTATCATCAGCAAGCAAACTTACTTTGTTCTTAATCCCAATCCTCTCCAAATTTTCATCCTTTCTAATAACATTCACCAAAATTTCAATAACCACCACAAATAAATTGGAGAAAAAGGACAACCTTGTCTTGAACCTCTAGATATTTGAATTTGTTCTGTCAACCCATCATTCACCAATACTATGGCTGTGTTATGCAAATATAATGGATTTATCAGTCCTCTAAATTTTTCACCCAAACTCAACATCTTTAGTGTTATTTTTTATGTTGGCCATTCCATGCAATCAAAGGCCTTGTATGTATCCAATGCCATTATTCCCGCTTTTTGTTTATCCCTCTCAATTATATTTATTTTATTCAATAATCTGTCAATCAAATTTGACATCTGTATTCCTTGCACAAAATCACATTGATCTTTTTGAAGATCAATGCATAAACTTATTCATTCTTTTTGCCAATACTGCTATGAATATTTTACCATCTTGATTTATTAATGATATAGGCCTCTATGATCCTGGGTCTTTCTCTGGTTTTGGAATCATTACTATCAAAGACTGTTCCCATGATGGTGGGATCCTATCTCCATTTATTATTTTATTATATAATACTTTCAATTTATGTATTAAATTCTTTTTATAACATTCCCGCCCCAACCTGTCCCTTCCAGGTGATTTCCCTCCTTTTAATTTATCTATAACTTCCTCTATTTCTTTTTCCGAAACCAGTTGTTCCATTAATTCCCTGTCCTCCTGCTTCGTTTTTTATTTTCCAGTGTTTTTCAACATATTCCTCAATAGTTTCCACTGACTTGTTCCCTGCTAGATATAATTCTTGATAAAATTCTTCAAATATTTTTATCTTATCTTTCATCATCCTGCATATCTTATCTGTTTTATCTTTGATTGCACCAGTCATATTCCTCGTCTTTTTAGACTGTGCAAATCTGGCCAGCATTTTTATTACTATATTAAAGAAAAAACTCTCCTCAAAGATATTAGATTCCTCTGGACCTCATCAATTTCTATTTTCTCCAATTCATTTCTTTTTTGCTTGTATATAGATGTGTTTATTCCTATCTGTTATATATTTATTCTCTAATTTTTAAATTTCCATTTCTAACTTTGATTTTTTCCTCTCCTTGTCATCTTTTTAAATTACGTGTCCCTCTTGCAACTGCTTTCACAGTATCCTATAACACTGCTTGAGAAACCTCCCTGTTATTAATATCTCATATATCCTGCCATTCTCTCTCAATCTTACTGACTATATCTTTATAATTAAGTTATCTTGGTGTCTAACTTCCATCTTTTCACTTCTCTGTAATCCTTCCAAAATGCAATATCCATATTTACTTAAGCATGGTCTGTAACTCTTATAGAATCATAGAATCATAGAAATGTACAGTTGGAAGAGACCCCAGGGTCCTGTTTCTGGATATAATACCCTTGGAACCATATTCTTTGATACAAAAATAAAATCTATGCTGGAATAATTTGTTATAAATCAATGAATAATAGGTATATTTATTTTCATCCCCCTTCACCAACCTCCAGACAACTTTTAACCCATTTCTATTCACTATTCAAGGCTGTAATGTTATTAAATCTATCCCTTGTTGTCGAGTCTGATTTATCTTTCCACTTATCTATGATCATATTAAAATCTCCCCGCCATGACTGTAAAATCTCCCTGTATATGTTCCAATATATTTTGATAATTTTTTTCATTAAATTCTTTCATAAAATTCTTTCTGTTTCTCATTTGGAGAATATATATTAACCAGTAAATACTTTTCTCCTCCCATTACACCTTGTATAATTAGAAATCATCCTTTTTCATCTTTTTTTGCCTCTTAATACATTTTAATACATTAAAACCACATCTTTAGATATTATGGTTGCTGTGTTACCTCACTGGTAAACCCTGTTCTGGGGTCTATAATTTTGATATTAAAATATGATTCGATGTGCCTGAGAGGTCACCCAGATGAGCACGTAGGCAGCAATGGTCGAACAATCGAAAACCAGGTCAGATCAGTACAATCCCCCATCATGTAGCCCTAGGAGACCTCAAGCTGTGCAAACCCACAGTAAACAAAGGGTCCTCAGCCACTGAGGAGCCAACTTGAGGGAATTAGCATCTTTTCCCCAAGTTGAGTACCATCTTCATAAATCCACACCACAACCCAATGCATCTCAAGATCCTGAAACTTTGGCAACACCTTGCGATCTCATCATGCAAAAGGAGTTGCCACGGTGGAGCTTCTTTTCCTTTGCAACATCCATTGTTCTGCCCGGGAAAGGATTAGCCCTCCAATACCTTTTCCCCTACAATAGTCCTAATTTTTGAGAGTTTCTTTGGATCACTCCCAGTCATACCAGCAGATTGTTTCTCCATCAGTCAAATAATCCCCTCAGCCCTCTCCATGCTGAGCTCTACTTCTTTGCTGTCTTTCCCAGACCAAGGGCTTCAGGAAAAGGTGCAGTATTACCCCAGCTACAATTTCTTCAATAGTTCTCCTATCCAATTTCCTCTCTTTTGTTTCTTAGTAGGTCTTGAGCGAGTGTGTGAGTGATTGTGTTGGTGCGTGAGACTTTCATTCAATAAAATCATTTTATCGGAATCTTCATTTGGTTTTTGGCTTGGCCTGACTCTATAAGAACTGGGTAAGAAGACCCTGCTAGGTTACCCTGCCTCTTGCATTGTTATTGCTTGTGCTCTGGCCGGTTTCCATTCTCTATCATGAGGAGCACATCAAAGTGTCCCTCAAGGGATCCCAGAAATCAGGGTAACAGCTATCCCTCTTGCCTTGGAAGTACCATATGCTTTTTCATAAGTAACAGCCGAGTTCAATCTGAGTTCATTTGTCCCTTCTCTTGCTTGGTGTGTTTCTTGCAAAAATATTGTCTCCCCTTTGTCTTTTTTCAACAGTGACTCTTCCTTTTGATCACGGATCCCAAGCCTTTCACATTCAGTATTGTTATCTTCAACTTATTAACCATATTGCTCTCCAAAGTCCTCTCCAAAATCCTCTTGGTTGGCCCTTTAGTTGGTGCACCTACTTCCCCCCTTCCCTTCCCTCCCTCTCTCCCTGTCCTCCACCCTCCACCTTCCTATACCCCACACAGGGTATCAACTTTTTTTCCAATTTTTGTATTTCTTTTTTACACCCTGAATGGATTTATTCATCTCAGCCATGATTTTGGTAATTATTGTTGCTGTAAGGATTTCATTATTTTTCATTACTGTCTCTTTAAAAGTTTTGATGCTCTTAGCTAGTGCATCTAGACACCGTGTTTTTAAATCTTCCCCTTTCCCCACTCCATTCTCTTTCTCTTCTGGCTGTCATTTTTGGTCCTTTCTTAGGGCAAGATTTCTTTTTATTTTCCATTCCTTCTTTTTTGCTGTTAGACATAAAACTTTCTTCTGACTCTGGTCTAATTAAGCATGAGAAGGCTTTATCTGATTGTCTTTGCCAAGCAACAGGCTGTCTGGATTTTATTTTTTGTTCCTTTTGAGTCTTGGACATCAGCCAACTTGACAATCCGCAAATCACCTGTGAAAGTGAAAGTACAGTTTATTTTTCTTTCTCTTAATTCAAACTTCAATTAAATAGTTCTGTCTCATGACCAAGACATTCCGATGTATGTATTCACAATTTATTGCTTTAATGTTGTATTTTATATATGATATCAAAAGGAAGGAATATATGACTTTTTTTATGAGGAGTTCTATGCAAACTGGGGTGAATGACTCCATTAAAATCACCTAGAAGGATGACATTTTCTTGATTCCTTTCTTGAGTATATTTCATAATCTTGGCTTGAAGTTTCATAAAGAAATTGCTTTTGGCACCATTTGGGGCATAAACCCCTACTATCAGAATTTTGATCTGAATGGTGTTCACTTCTACTCCAAAATAATGGACTTTATTATCTTGAAAAATCTCTTCCACTGTGTAGCTTTTATCAATATATACATCACAACTCCTCTTTTTTTCTTCTCAAAACATTTCCCCAATTTTAGATTCCTCGTATATTTCAAATCTTGTTGGCAGAGGTCACAACTTTGTTTTGTTGGAGACAAATGATATCCAAACATTGTTTTTCTAAGAAGTGAAATATCTGCCTTCTCTTGAAAACCAAGTCCAAACCTTTCACATTTCAAGAGTATATTTTAATCTTCATCACTGATAGGATTTATTTTTATGATAGCAAATTTAAGCCAATTTTAAAAGGATTCCTTCTCATAGTCTTCAAACCTTGTTCTAGTTCTTGTTCTTCAGATTCACTTTCAGTAAGCAGCCTGGTTCCAAGTCTTCCCTGTAAATTTCTTTTTCAGTTTGAAATATAACATTGGATACTGTAGCTTGAATGACTGATGCATTTTGCTTTTTTTTTTTTTTGGCTTCATTTTTGTTTCATCCTACTTGCCACCTTTGTTGTTCTTAAGCTTGGTTAACATTTCTGTGGCTTTTTAAAATGTGTTTATCTTGTGTCTATACTGGTTGTATAAAAAGGAAAGGCCTTCTAATTTCTCCCATCTGTAATTAATTTGATTTCTCGTGAGAAAACTGGTTAAAGGTTTGCTTCCTGCAGAGAAACCCACAATGGAATTCCGGAATATATTTTTTTCCCCATTTCTTCCAGATTTCTAACAATGATCTCCGGATGTAATGATTGGAGAAATTTCTGTCAATATTTGCTTTATTATACCAAAGGTATGCATGCCACCCAAACCTGAGATCTGCTCCTTCTATAGTTAATATTCTTTCATTTTCTAATGTTATCCAATCTCTTAACCAAGTCATTCCGCTTGCATGGTAGTATAATTTTAACTCAGGTACTCCGCAACCTCCTCTTTCTTTTTTTTTCCTATTAAGAATTTCCATTTAATTCTTGGGTTTTTTCTATTTCAAATATATTGTGTAAGATCTTTCTTCCATTCTTTAAGGCATCTTTCATTAATTATTATTGGTATGTTCTGAAATAAATATATCATCTTCGGTAAGATCATCATTTTTATTGCAGACATTCTGCCTAGTAAAGACAGATTAAGTTGTGACCATTTCTGTAAATCTTGTTTGATTTCCTTCCATTTTGATCCGTAGATATTTTCAAATAGTTCATTGATCTTTTTAGTCAATATTATCCACAAATATTTAATTTTTTTCTCTTCTTTAAAGCCTGTCACCTGAGTCAATTCGTCAGTTTCTTCCTTCTTCATATTCTTTGTTAGAATCTTTGTTTTCTCTTTATTGATTTTAAAACCAGCCAATTCACCAAATTCATTACAAATTTCCATCAGTTTCTTCATACTTTGATTTGGCTCTTCTAAAAAAATCACTAGATCATCTGCATAAGCTTTTAGTTTGTATTCTTGTCCTCTTATATTCACTCCCTTAATTTCCCTTTCCAATCTTATTGCTCTTAACAAAATTTCTAGTCATTATAAAAAGCAAGGGTGACAGTGGACAACCTTGCCGAGTGCCCTTTTTTTATTTCTATAGGTAGTATCTTCTCCCCATTTATTATAATTTGTGCATCACAGTTTTGGTATATTTGTCTTATCCAATTAGTGAATTTCTTTCCACAACTCATGTTCTCCATTAATGTTATCATAAACTCCTGATCTAGATTATCAAAAGCTTTCTCAGCATCCACAAATATCATAGCATATTTTCTCTGTTTGTGTTTCTCATGATACTCAATCATACTGTTCTTATGTTATCTCTAATGTATCTTCTTGGCAAAAATCCATTTCGGTCTTCTTGAATTATTTTCTGCAATATTTTCTTCATCCTTTCTGCAATTATGTGTGTAAATATTTTATAGTAAATGTTTAATAATGCAATTGGCCTATAATTGCTTGGTTCTCCTGGATCTTTTCCTTCCTTTAAGATGAATGTAATATTCGATTCACTCCATGACTTTGGTTTTCCCTTATTTGCTATTTTTAACAGCCATAGAAGTTTTGATTACAAGTATTAAATCAAATAATAAAATCAAAGGAGTTATATTAAAAGGTGAAGAATACAAAATTAGAGACTTTGCAGATGACACTGTTATAATGTTAGAGGATCCAGTTAAGAGCATTGAAGAATTGAAAACTCTTTTAAAAGAGTTTGGTGAAGTCTCCGGTTTGAGAGTAAATAAAGAAAAAAACAATTTATTGAGAAAGAACATAAATAAAGAGGAGGAGAAGGAATTGAGCCAGAAATTAGGATTTGTAATTGCAACAAGAGTGAAATATTTGGGAATCCATTTGGCAAAGAAAAATTCTGATTTATATGAAAATAATTATGAAAAGATATGGAAGGAGATTAAAAATAATTTTCAGAATTGGAAAAGATCAACCCTATCTCTTTTGGGTAGAATCTCTACAGTCAAAATGTCAGTCCTCTCAAAACTTCTATTTTTGTTTTAGACAATTCCTGTGATTGTTAATGAGAGCATGTTCAATATTTGGTGAAACGATGTCCTTCACTTTATTGTGGGGCAGGGAACCCAGAATTAAAAATAAAATAATGTGCAATGCAAAAGAAAGAAGAGGTATGGGACTTCTGAACTTACAGCTATATTTCCACTCTTCTTGTCTAGAATGGCTTAAGAAGTGGATTAAATTGGACAACAATAAACTATTGAAGTTGGAAGGCTAAGGACTAGCATTTGAGTGGCATGCTTATCTTGGCTATAATAAAGATAGAATACACAGTAACTTTAATAATCATTAAATAAGACAACCATTATTGAAGATTTGGAAAAAATATAGAATGAGATTTTACCCTAGAACCCCCATTATGGCTTTCACCACATGAAGCTTTTTATAAAAAAGAAATCATATGGAAGATGAATATTATATAAAGATTTGACTGAGATACAAGGAAATGGAGTGGTTGCAACACTCAGGATGAAGTTAGAGAAGATGGACTAAAATGTCATTGGCTACTTTATAGACAACTAAAAGAGAAATTGAAGGTTGAGAAGAATTTGAATGGTTTTCACACTGAGAGAAAAGAATTTGATATTATTTGATGATAAACCAAAAAACGTATCTAAGGTATATAATTTGCTTCTTAAATGGGAGACAGAGGAGGAAATCATTAAAGAATCCATGATCCAAAGGGCACATAATGTAGACCGCTCAGTTGAAAATGGGAAAAGATCTGGAATAAGAGTTTATGATACACTGCCAATCAAAAAAGAAAAGAGTTTATAAGATGTATCTAAGATGGTATCTACCTCCTGATAGGTTGGCGAGAATGTACAAAACTACTGATAACAAATGTTGGAAATGCAAGGAAGAAAAGGGAACATTCTACCATATGTGGTGGAATTGTCCCAAGGTTAAAATATATTGGAAAATAATTAATTTGTTGATCGAGAAAATGTTGGGTTTAAGGTTACATAGGGAACCTGAATTCTATCTGTTGGGTATGATGGATGCAAATATAGAAAAAAATATGAGAAATTATTATTTTATACCACCACTGCGGCTAGAATTGTATATGCTAAAAGCTGGAAGCAATCTGATATCCCTAATGTGGAGGATTGGTTAATCAAATTTCTGGACATGGCTTTAATGGACAAACTGACTGTTTTAATAAGAGGAACATTGATGGGTTCCTACATAAAAACTTGGGAGCCTTTAATTATCTTAAAAAGCAAATGGGGTAACCTAGCGGTAGTAAGTTTTATAGACTAAATCTGGGTATGATTGTGGATTAAGTTGAAATAGAGAGATTTAAAAGATATTTCAGTTAATATCTGAGTAAGTTAATATAATTGAGCTATTATGGAACTAAAGGAAATGTATTCAGCTTAAGTAAAGCTCAGATTAACATATAAGGGAGATATGATTGCAATGATAACCTGTCAAATATTTTTTCTGTGTTGTGTTTTTCTGTTATTGCTATTATTTTTGTCTTTTTTCCTTTTTAGTACTTTGCTTTTCAAATTAAAAAAACAACAACTCCTTTTTGTATTTTGTGACTCTTGGATATCAGCCAGCTTGTTCAGTCAGAGACCATGGTAAAAGCAAAAGTACAATTTATTTCAATTAGAAAGTTCTATTTCATGCCCCACACATTCCGGTATAATTATTTGCAATTACTCATTGTCCCTTTCCCATTTAGAAGAGATTCTTTGACTTTTTGATCATTACCTTGCAGGAAAATATGATCTCCAGCTCCTTACGCCATCTTCGTGACTCTTCCCCCCCTTGTATTTTAGTTTTAGTTTTAGTTTATTTTTTATTTTTCTTTCTTTTCCCCTTCCTGCTTTTTCTTCTTTCTTGATTGTGAATTAGATTTTTAAAGTTGCAATAAATAAATAAATGAAAGAATGAAAATAATTGTTTGAAAAAAAAATATATTTTGTTAATACTGAAAGATCTCTGTCAGCTGGACTTCCATCACCGGCAAATGCATTTGGATTACTAAATTTTTCTCAAGTGTATTCCTTCCTGTTGATTTTATCCCCTACTCTTTATTCTTGTTTACTTGAGCTATAGAGCAATTCAGCCAGATTCAGCACTGGGAACAAATTCATATTGTTTGTTAATTTCAGGAAAGACAATCTGTTGAAGAAGCATATCCTACCCTCTTGATCTTTACTCAAGACTAGAGAGAAAGGAGTAGGAGAGGACAGCATATTCGATAATACAGTCCCATTTCAGTCCAAGAAAAAGTTTGTAGACATATAGAAAGCAAGGCCTGAGGAGATGATGTTCCTCTTTTGATACTCCAGAGATACACAGATGATCTCTAACTGGATTTCAGATTAGATGGGTAGGACAAGGAAGCTTGCTGGACTTTGCTTTCTGCATGCCAGATGGCGAATCACAGAGGAAAAAAGGTTGAAACTGTTAGTGTGGGTAGAGCAAAGGGCACCTCCAGACTGTAAAATAGTGCATTTGTGTATATGTGTGCGGCATTGTGGCAGCTGGTGGCTTCTGTGTCAGTGAGGGAATGAATCCACTCTAGCTTTCACTCTGAACTATAGATAAGATATTTAAGTTATTAAGCCCTATCATCAAAATAGGTTCAGTATGTTGGATTGCTTCTTCAAATTCTGGGCTAAAATTACTAAAACATGCCTGGAATTTAACCTTCCAGCTAAAGTCATTTTCTTAACGGATCCAGCAGACTTCCCTTCAAAAGGAATTCCACATTCTATGGGCCACCGCTGTTTAGATCCCATCTCCTATAGCCATACGCTCCAAGCTTGAAACATTACATTTAAAAGAAATTAGTAGCTCTTATAGTTCCAAGGATCCCCAGAAGTAGTTAATTATAGTGCTGCCACATGCTTTCCCCCCACTGTCCTTCCTTCTTTTTATCACATATAGTGAAGTAATGGAAGATTTTCTGTTTTATTATAATACAGGAAAACCTCAGGTAACAAAGTGAATATCTTCATGGGAATTATTTCTTTTGCAGAATATATGGTGCCAGAAGCAGAAGTAACATGGAGATAAAGGGAGAGGTTCTTGCATTGAGATATACACATGTACACTGAAACAATCACATCAAGTAAGCGTGCATAAATAAATAAGAACATTTTGAACCCTCTAGAGATGACTTGGAAACTGCTTCCAAAATGTCTCCAGGATATTTTCCCCATACATCAGCCTCTTTCTTTTTATTTCCCTTTTTATTGCTTTTCATACTTGCTGGCGGGAGGCTATTGAGGCAGGCTTGTCTGGTTCCTACCTTTTCTCTCTGTCTTGCTGTTAACACATGCTCAGTAAGGGAATCTGGTGTCAGCTGCTATACAGATTGCTTATTGTAGGCAGGCACACACAGCTACATTAAGATCAGCTACAGGAGGCCCCCCATTCTTTCCCAGCTCTGGTTTTATTTTAATGCTTGTGTTGGGGATTAGAGTTTCCCATGCTGTCAGCCCTTTGGGGAACTCTATGAAAGATAAAGCTGTAAGGAATTACCCTTCTTTTAGCAGAATTGCAGAAAAGACATGTCCCAATATCTGTGTGTCTTCCCTGAACTGGAGGCTGACTTGAAAGCAAAAACAAGACAGGCAGCTTCAGGGTGCAAATTTAAAAGATTTACTAATAAACTTTATAATTACCTATTCATTAGAGTAACTAGATCCTAACTAACAAAAGGATTTAGGAAGATAGTATCTTCATTTTAAACTCACCAATGTCTTGGTAAAGAGAGAGAAGCACTGAAAGAGAAGTTGCTAGAAGCAAGACTGGTAAAGGGTGGGTGGGTGGAGAGAAGTGACCTTCTAAGTATGACCAGTAACTGACACTAGAATGCATCTTGGGTCACGTGGTCTGGATACCATAGCAAAAAAACAACAGTTAACCCTATACTAGCTAAGCTCCATTTGTCCTAGAACAAGATGGAGGGGAGAGAGAATGCTAGAATTTTCCAACCGCTTACCTCAGGCATGCTTCCCCAACCTGACACTGAAAGTCTGTGTTTGTTCAGCCCTCTTTCATCATCCTCCCAGTGCCAAGGCTGATAAAACACCTTCCAACTAGACAGAGAGTGAGGAGGGAAAGGTAGGCTTGGGGGTGTAAATATACTTTGTAAAAAGAAGCTTCTTTGTCACTGGCTTTGTTGATTGAGGTATGCCTGTACGCACAGCTCCTTCACTCACTTGGCTCAGGATCAATAAACTATATTGATCCATAGTGGATGTTTATTTCGATATATTAACTTTCACTTCCCCTGATGAATGCACCTATCTTCCTGTACAAGACTGCCCAAGGCTTACAATTTTGCAGGGAGTGCCTTCTCTCCATTTCATCACCATCCAAGGCTTGGTTGGTATGGAAATGGGAGAGAGCCTTCTAGATAGCTGCTTCAATGCTTTGGAGCTGCCTCCCAAGGGAACTTCCATTTGCCCACTTTCTGTTGCCTTTTTATCAGCAGGCAAAGACCTTCTTGTTTAAATGGGCCTTCAGCCTTGGATGAGCACAGTGGCTGTGGGTGGCTATGTAACTGAGTGTGTTGTTTTAATGTGCACTGTACATGCTAAATGTTTTCACTGTTTAAAATTGCAATATTTTTAAAACAGTGTTTTAACCGAAGATATTATTTGTTGCTTTTTAAAAAACGTTTGTACTTCATACTGTTTTAACCGCTCTGTTTTAATTTATACTGTAAGCCACTTTGAATTCCAGTCAGGAGAAAAGTGGGTAATTAACCTAATTAATTAATTAAGTTCTTGAAGAATGTGGCTGGTTCTGGATCTACTGCCAACCTGTGAATCTTATAACTGGGCATTTAGACATATAACATGAAGTATATTTTGATTGTTTAAAAAAAGTTGGCTTAGGATACCATGTTCCTTGCAGCGTGTCCCAGTTAGACCATTACTCCCTGTTCAAACAGTGACCACCCAGATAGTTCTGGGAAGCTGAAGGTATAAGGCTTATCTGATATTCAATATGGCCACCATGGTGAACACCAATTGACAGACCAATAGGTTAAGAAGCATTCAGAGTGTAAAACTACTAACCCCTAACTTCTCCCCTGCTGGAGAAAGGTAGAAAGGGGAATAATAATTTGGAGACCTCTCCCCGTATATACATTGTTCAGTTTGACTAGCATCAAGTTCCAGATCTTTTGGGGACCAAAACAGTAATAATGCATCTAAGGAAGAAAGAAAGGTTATTAATTGCACCAGCAAACCAACCAACCAGCAGCTTCATTGGTGTAAATCTTATCCCTAAACTGAGCTAGAGAAAACCTGTTCAATGAATGGAACTTGGGCCCTTCCAGTCACATGGCAGGCGCGAATGGAAGCTCGGAGTAAAGCTGCGCAATGGTGCAGCCCTGAGCAGCCACCCGCTGGATTCCAGCTGCTTCTTTTCTAACCCTAGGAGCAGCTAAACACCCCTCCAGTACAAGGGGTGCGAAAGAAGTCCGAAGGGGACCCCGTAACTGGCGTTTGGCTCTACCTGGCTGGGGGAGCGTAAAGTGCCGGGGTCGAAGGACCATGACGGAGCCAGCGGGATCGTCACCAGAGCGGCACAAGTGCCACCGTTGACTTTTAAACAAGAAACAAGTAAGAAACAAGTAAGAAAGCATGTAAACTGTTCTGGACCTCAATTCTGAAAATATCACATTGGAATTTGGCTTGCAACGGTGTGCAGGAGCGAAGGAATGGAAGGACCCAGAGGAAATGTGAGTGCATCATGGCTGAAAGTTCGTCTTAAAGGGGCGGCTGATTTTAAAGAAATGGCTAAGAGGCTTTTCTGCTTTTCTTTCAAGGACTGAAGTTATCAATGGTAAAATGATTTCTGATTTGCAACTTGGATTTACAAATTGAAAATGCCAAATAATTAAATGGTTGTACTGGATTAAGGAAAAAAGATTGGATTTTACAAGATTTAATCATCTCCATTTGGACATTGAACTTTCTTTGTTTCTACATTTTACTATCTTGGTTGATCTGAGACGATTGGTGTTTTGGCTTTTGACTCTGGATTTCTAACCTTATCAGAATACTTTGGGAGGCAACAGCTATTGAGCAGTGCTTCTCTCTCTCTCTCTTTTTTTTTTCCAGCTCCTGTTATGTGAGACTTGTTTCCTAATTTTTTTTTAGTTGAGTCTGGACTGTTGTAACTGGTGAGCCTGTGCTGGAAGGTCATTTCAGCAAAACATCCTCACTCCCATGGACAGAGCGGCGTGGAATTTAAGCGACTATGAGAATCTTCAGAAATGAATCTCCGGGCAGCAAAGTTCAAGATGGGAGGGGGGAACAGGAGGTGGATTTAGGCACAGGGCTCTGAACTAGACAAGTGGTTATGTACTTTAGCAATATCAATTAAGCTTACGTATTTGATTGATATATTGTCATTAATATAAACACTGTGATATTGCTAAGGGGTTGATGGGGGCTGAATAGGACATAAGTACAGAAGTGGGAAACAAGACACTTTTAATATAATGGAATCCAGGGCAAGAAGATGAGTGACTGTTGCAGTAATAATAGCTCAGACTGCCAGATATACACTGATAGATGTATTTTAGAAATTGTAAGATTTCAGGTTATAAGTGGTGGAGGACTTAAAAAATATATGAGAAGATAGCAGAATATTTAAAAGAGACAAGCAGAGAAATGAGAATAGATTGGAATTTGACGATTAGAGAAAAGCAGAATAGCCAATAATGGATGAAAGCTGGGAACTGTTAAGTGAGATGGACTGTATTATGATTGTGTGGGAGAGGGAAATGCACATTCAAACAGTTGCGATAAACATTGTATTGTGATACATAAATGTAATAAGTGGAGTGAATTTCAAGAAATGAAGACCAGATCAGAGTGGAAGACCAGAAACAACTCATGGAAAACTACAGGTTAAAGAATCCTTCTTTTTATTCGTGAAAATTTAATAAAATTATTATAAAAAAATGAATGGAACTTGGAAATGCTGATTTATCATTCAATAATTGATTGCCTAATCTAAGTGTCGTTAGCAACAATATTGAAGCAATCATTGTTAAGCCATTGAACTGAAAAGCATAGCAAGGAATGACACTCAGAATCTTTCAGATATTGACCGTAACATGGTCAATGGGCATGAATTCTTGCTAGTCTTCATCTAGTTCATATTAATCTATTTTGATCATTCAGTGAGCCCAGCCTACAGCTAGGGTGGGAATCATGATGCCCTCCAGAGGTTCTTGGACTGCAAGTCCCAGGATCCCCTGCCAGCATAACCAATGGTGAAGAATTAGTGAGACCAGCCTATAGCTCAGGTGGGTAACATACAAATTGCTTTTATCACACTAATTATTTGTTAATTGACAGAATTATTGCCTAAATTTCATGCTATCAGTAAAAATGTTGTGAATCTCCAGTATCACCATCAGTGCCCTTCCTTTAATTTCAATCTGGCTTCATTATCTACAATTCCACACCTCAAATATGTGAATTCCCTAAGGTTGCCCACTCTCCATCTATGGCAGAACCTCATAACCAACTCAGTCCAATTGTCAATGTTCATCTGCCAGTCTGGTTGGTTTTTGCAGGTGGAATGAGAAACTGCCAACTTGTCATTAATTTCAAGCAGTACAAATGGCTAGTTCCAATCATGGGGGGCTAGTGGCTTCCATATCAGTAGGGGCAGTGAACCTACTCCATGTGTTTCATTCCTCATTTTAAAGAACTCATTTTAAAACAGCTCTCTGTGGTACAAAACCTAGTTTGGAGATACTATTTGGCGTCTTATATAACTCCTTTAGAGTAGATTCACCACTTCCTGAAATGAAATCATCAGCTGTTGGTGTTGCCAGATCTGCCAAGAGAGTTGTAGCAAAGCTATGGTCAAAAGTGTGTGTGTGTGTGTGTGTGATGAGTGTGAGCTTTGACCTTTAATTTTAATTTAATTTTCAGTTCCCGCTCTTCAGCAATGGTGGTGAGGGAGTGCTGCAAGATTAAATATGCAATTCACTGTTTAGCTTGCATTTGATATACAGGCTGACCTTCATCCTTCTTGTTTTGTTTTTCTGATTTTGTTCTTCCTATTTGCCCTGCCCCCTGGCCCCTTTACTGCTATGGTATGGGAGTGGCATGGAACTGCTAAATATCTCAAACCATCCATGAGAAGTTCAAACATCCAAAGGGCAGAATGCTTAAGCAGTGTAAATAACGGTGAGGATATTTCCTGGAAATTTTGCAGATGGCTAAGCGAGAAAACGCACAAGTAAGAACAATGGGATCACTTTGGCCAGCCGATTTGGAGGAGGGAAAGCTGTTTTGAGTGCCAGTGACCAATGAGATGTAGGTGATGGAACTTTCCCTCAGCTTCCCTTTGTTGTTGCTGCTGGGCCTTCAAGTGCCTTCAAATCATTTCCTATCTATGGTGACCCCAAGTTGAATCTATCATGGAGGTTTTCTTGTCAAGATTTGTTCAGAGGGCTTTGTTTTTATCTTCCTTTGAGGTGAGAGAGTATAACTTGCCCAAGGTTATCCAGTGGGCTTCCATGAGCAAGCAAGTAATTGAAGCCTGGTCTCCAGAGTTGTAGGCCAACGCTTAAAACACTACATCACACTGGCTCCTCAACCAGCCATATAAAGGTGTTTCCAAGCTGCTCAGGCTCTTACCTGTGTGTCTGGACAAGGGAAAAGATTATCTTGTTTGACCCATCAATACTTGATGGAAACTTCACTTCTTAATATCTTCTGTTTTTAATATCTTTTTGCTTTCAAACCTAATGTGGGCTTCTCTCTCCCAACTTGATTTTACTTTCCAGAGCCTGATTTTGTCATAGCAGGCACTGAGAATGGTGTGAGGGAATTCAATAGGAGGGACTGAGGGGTGTCTTTATTATGCTCCATACCACTACAAGCTTGGCAACCAGCCCTGATCTAGATTAGGATTGCCCCTACACCCAACACCACAAGAAGATATGGCTATTCATCTAGTTATCCTAGTGGTGCCTTGTCTGTCTTGACTCAGGTTTTACTTGCATGTGTGTCTAGTATTACACAATATTGGGGCTCAAAGGCAAAGATCAGAACCCATGTATTCATATTTATTATGTTAGATTATGTTTTCAAAAAAAAAAGAGAAGAAGGTAATTTAAGGGAGAATGTAAGATACGTTTTTGAAATGAAATTTAAATCTTTCTCACTACACAATTACAGTGATATGATTCCATAAGCAGTAAAAGAGTATGGACAAAATACATAGTGCTTCCCCAGCTATTCCCTGGTCTACTCTGCAGCGCTCTGTTACTTTGGCCCAGGCCTACCTGCTGATAGCACTAGATATCGCTTTTAATATCAAAACCATTCAGCCTTCCTCTGCCACCCCACTCCACATGTTTGCGAGGCCTCCAGACAAGCACGTAAACAGACGCGGCCGGTAATTGTTGGACATTCCATTCTCCACCTAGGCAGGCAGAACAGAGCCACTCCATTGCTTCAGGGACCTCTCCTGCAAACACCCTTTTGCTTAAGTGCGACACTAACAAAGGCGCCCAACTCTGAGCCGATAGTCTTACAAAGCCAGACTAAGTAATGTGCATTTGCATACTGGCTACACTATTGTTGATTCAGTGCTAAGCTGATCATGTTAAACTTACCTTTTCCAAATCTTTGTCCCGCTCCAAACTCGTATTGTTCTCACCGAGTAAGGCATGGCCTGCAGTCACAATTCACCTTATATAAACCCCCCTGATTCCGAGACCACCTCGGATTGCTCCTGAGTTCCATCCAGCCTTGCTGCTGCTGTGTCTGGCGAGCCGCCCCCTCAGTCCTACGTACTGAGATTCCATATCCACGAACTCAATCTTTAAACTTCTTCAGGACTACGAGAAAGGTGTTGTATCACCCATTTCCCCCGAAAATCCATATTTCCCATTCCTCTGTTAGGTGTGTGTGATTGTGGTGTCTTTTCTGTTTGTTTGTCTTTCAATAAAACATTGTTTTGCTATTTTAAAACTGTCTGACTGCTTCACTGACCTGTAGATGCTGGGTTGCAAGATCCTGCTACGTTACCCTGCCTCTCGCTAGCTTTAGTGAGTGCTCCAGCTAATTTTCCCCAGAATTGTGTTTGTGTTTTGGTTATTTGGGTGCCCCTCCCAGGACCCCCAGAGCACAGAGTAACAGCTGTTAGAGATTCAATATACTGGACAGTTCAATTCACAAATTGTCTGCTTGAATGTCTAAGCTAAAGGAACTCGCTCTTCATTTCTCTACATTTACTTAACTAAAGTTCCTCCATTTTGAATTCTAGTCAACTTTAAAGGTTGTTCCTGTTTTAGGCCCTTGTCCTACTTAAAATTATGGTGCCACTAACTGGCAGAGTCAATGCCTGGGTTCCCAGCACTCTCTGTAATGATATTTCTTACACTTCACTGCTGAGCAAATACGTGGGTGATTCAGGGTTCATTATTGTTAACCAGAAGTTACTTTATTATCAACCATGTATCAGAATTTTAGTCCTGGGACAGCAAACATTCATGCAAGTGTACTGTATCCTTTATGAGATCATTATCCCAAATCTATAAAAACCCTTCCTTTTTTACAATAAAGGGTCCTTCTCTTTGCTCACGTAAGCAAAGTAGTTTTGACTGTGCTTGACTGTGTTCTTCCTGATGGAGAAGTCTCTTTGGCCAAAGCTGGGAACCTTTCCAGGCTGATTCAGAGCTCACCCACAATCACATAGACTACTCAGAGTAGTCCATGCAGACCTAATATTTTAGTTCTGGCCCCTGTGTTTTTTGAGGGTTCAGTAGTAACCCAAACAAGTCAACTTTAATGGCCATGGCAGCATCCTATGGAATCCTGAGATTGGCAGTTGAGAGAGAAGCATTTAGAATTCTTGGCCTGAGAGCTCTTCAACTATAAACTCTATGTATCATTTTTCTTAGCTGATGGAAATGGCTAAAGAAGAACTGTACATTTGAAGTGTAGAAACTGCAAATGTCTCTTTAAAGGAAGAGCCTAGAGTCATCTGCACTGAAGCTGAAGAAGTGATGAGACTGAAGTCCAAGAATGAGCAGGTTGAAGGAGAAAAACTCCAGGTATGTTTTTTACACATATTACAGAAGAGAGCCCCTGGAAAATAAAAAATGTATATTACTTCATGCTTGCCTCTGTATTCCCAGAGGTAAAAATTCCAAAATCATCCGATGATGATTCAGACTCTCACAGTATAAACTTTAAGGATGGAGCTGTTGATGCCCCAGAGGAAACTGTGTACAACTAATCAGTTTCAGTGTGTTGTATCCAGGAGAGATCTGATTCCAGGATATTTGGATGATTATGAAAGTCCTGCACTGGAGCACAAAGCAGCATTTTCCTTCTAACAGGGCCATTTCTTTCTCAGCATGTGAATTTCTAATAATCCCAACCTGCCTGTTTCTGCACAGACTTATCATCTCCCAGGACACTTGGAGGTAGGGTCCAGTAGGGTCCAGTGGCACCTAGTATCTGTATATTTGTGGCATTTGGCTCCCAAGTTCCAGATGAAGTTAGGGGATGGCAGATGGGAAACAAAGCATGGATATGCTCAGTAGGCAGAGAGGATCATTGACAGAAGAAAAGGGACCTCTTTGGGGCATTACCATCCTAACTTGGTTCGGCGCCCTCCTCTGCCAGCTGCTCTCTATTTTCAGAACTCTGGTCCATGCTTTAGCTTAGAGATAGAGGCTGGAGACAAATTTATTTTATTTCTGGATAGGTGAAAGCAGTTTAAATGAAGGGTCACTGCTTATGAAAACTTACCCAGTTTCACCTCTGTTGAACAAGTGGAACAGGTTGTTGTTGCTGTTATTATTGTTGTCACTGTTGTTATTATTTGTATTGTTTCAGAAACTGAACTGTTAATGCCAGAACAAATAAAATATAGCTTTACACCATGGAAAGCAAAGATTCCCCTGAATCATCATTTTTGTCTACCTCTAAATACCATAGAGGCACCAGATCCCATCTGATCTCGGAAACTAAGAAGGTTAGTAACTTGGTTATTACTGGGATGGGAGACCACCAACAAAAACCTGCTGCTGTGTTCTGTATTTTCATGGAAGGAACTGACAAAACTACCTCTGATTATTTCTTGCCTAAGTAAACCTTACAACCTTATTGCCATAAGTCAACAGGCAACTTGAAGGCACATACACACATGCACACAGGTGCACATATAAAATCTACTGCCAATCTTTCTACCTCACTTTCAAGTTGATGAGCTCAAAGTATCTGGTTCAAGTGCTGTATTTCCTTTAGCCTGTTTTAGTCATTTAGCTTCCTCTCACCCCATTCTTTAATATGAGGTACATATATTGGCATACATTTCATTGAAGCTGTCAGGCAGAGGCAGGGGGAACCTTTTTTCCTACAGATGTTTTGGTTTTGAGTATCCCCAGAAAACATAGCCACGGGTAAAGTACTAGGGGAACTGTAGCCCAAAACATTCTGATGGCTAGACTTTCACACCCTTGCTGTAACATTTGTTGAGATAATGTAGCCCTATGTTTTCCCTGTCCTTTATGGGGACTTCTTACGCTGAGAATTAATATATAAAAACAATGAAATAACCAATAAGCAGGCATCCTTGAAAAGTAATAAAGAGATTGATTCACATTAATCTATTGATTTTATCAGCGTAATTGTAAATGTCAACCTATTTTCTACTCACAGGAGTGTAATGTCATAATGAGCAACAGCTCGTGTGTCCAAACTTTCATATAAGTTTGCTGTTCCTGGGAGTGAAGGAAGTGACTGAAGTAGCATCAGGGCTGTAGTGACGGGGGGAAAAAATGGAGATATTGTCCCCCTAAGGATTTTGCCTGCTTCAATGAAATTCTCCCTTCCATGAAATTTTCCTTTAATTCCCAAATTTCTAGCACTGTAAACTTCAAGTGCATATATAGAAATACGTTTTCACCATCCAGAGAAAATGGAGCTTGCAGAAATCACCAAGGGAACACAAACAAATCTATCAGGAGAGTTCTAGATGTGAATTGTTTTTAGTGTTCCACTCTTGGCAATGCTAAAAGATTGAGAAATGAAGGAAACTTTGTTTGGAGTGCAGAATTCTTATCTGAGGGAACAAGGACCTCATTTTGTCTTCTTTTCATAGCTAAATTCTTGTAGCTGCATCTTAAGCTGTTGCTCATACCCCACTCACCTAAGGTATGTATAAAATGTTTCCTATGCTTCCAAAAGGAAAGATTCTTTCACGGCGGGTGTTGGGGTTCTGATATG
>CAOLHI010006252.1:0-38151 GCA_948474755.1 Ctenosaura bakeri
CTTGAATTGGGGTGCCCAGAACTGGACACAGTATTCAAGATGGGGTTTTAAACCCAAAAAACAGAGTAGAGTGGTACCAGTACCTCCCTGGATCAACACCATACTCCTGTTGATGCAGCCGAGAATTGCATTGGCTTTCTTGGCTGCCACATCACACTGCTGATTTCATGTTCAGCTTGTGGTCTATGAAGACTCCTAGATCCCTTTCACACGTACTGCTATCCAGCCACGTGCCCCCCATCCTATATTTCTGTATTCCATTATTTCTGCCTAAGTGTAGGACCTTACATTTCTCTCTGTTAAATTTCATTTTGTTCGCCCTGGCCCAGCTCTCCAATTTTCCGGTCTTTTTGAATTTTGATCCTGTCCTCTGGCATATTAGCAACCCCCCCCCAATTTGGTGTCATCTGCAAATTTAATAGCATGCCCTCTATTCCTTCATCTAAGTCATTGATAAAAATATTGAACAGCACTGGGCCCAGGACAGAACCTTGTGGCACCCCACTAGTCACTTCTCTCCAGGATGAAAAGCAGCCATCCGGGGATCACCCGTTAGGTTGGGTTTGGTCAACCAATTACATATCCAATTAACAGTAGCCCTGTCTAGCCCACATTTTACTAGCTTCGATGCAAGAATGTCATGGGGAATTTTTAAAGGCCTTACTGAAATGAGATATGCTACATCCACAGCATTCCCTTCATCTATAAGCTATTTAACTCTTCATAAAAAGAGATCAGATTAGTCTGGCATGACTTATTTTTGAGAAATCCATGTTGACTTCTCGTGATTATTGCGTTGTTTTCTAAATAATTAGAAACTGAACGCTTAAAAATTTTCCAGGATTTTTTCCGGGTACCGATGTCAGGCTGACTGGGCGATAATTATTTGGGTCCTCTTTTTTTCCCTTCTTGAAGATGGGGATAACATTTGCTCTTTTTCCAATCTGCTGGAATTTCTCCTGTCCTCCAAGATTTCTCAAAAATTATAGCAAGCGGTTCCAAAATGAACCTCTCCCAGCTCTTTTAATATCCTAGGATGCAATTCATCTGGCCCTGGAGATTTGAATTAAATGCGGCCAGGTATTCCTGTACCACCTCTCTCTTTTAATGCCTCATTTCCTCTGCTTCCTCCCCTGCTCCCCTACCGCCAGGTTGAGTGCTTGTATCCTTCTGGGAAAATACGGAGGCAAAGAAGGTGTTAAGTAGCTCTGCCTTTTCTCTCCCCCTGTGAGTAATTCGCCATCTTCTCTGCGTAGCGACCCTACTGTCTCCTTCTTTTTCCTTTTGCTGCGTACATATTTAAAAAAACCCTTTTTATTGTTTTTAATGTCTCTGGCCAGCCTAAATTTGTTCTGTGCTTTAGCCTTTCTGACCTCCTCCCTACATCTCCTGGCTACTTGCTTAAATTCTTCTTTGGTGGTTTCCCCCCTTTTTCCATTTCCTATACGTGTTTCTCTTAACTCTTAGCTCAGCTGAGAGTTCTTTAGTCAACCATTCTGGTTTCTTCAGATGCCTTCCATTTTTCCTCCTTATTGGCACAGTTTTAGACTGTGCCGTCAGTATTTCCTTTTTTAAAGGGAAATCCCATGCCTCCTGAACTCCTTTCCCTTTCACTATTCCTGACCACGGAATTCCAGCCAGCAGCTCCCTAAGTTTACAGAAGTCCGCTTTTTTAAAATCTAAGACGGGTTCTGGCTACCCTTATCTTCTCCTTCCCACTGAATGCTAAATTCCAACAGGGCATGGTCACTCCCCCCTAAAGATCCAACCACTTCTACCTCATTCACAAGGTCATCCCTGTTGGTCAAGACCAGATCTAGAATATTTGATCCCCTTGTGGCCTCTTCCACCTTCTGGACCATGAAGTTGTCTGCAAGACAACAAGAAAGATATCAATTCAAGCTAGCTGGCATTGTCTAATGCAAGCCATCTTGGCAGCTAAATGGGGAAAGAGAGAGAAATATGTCTCCAAAACCATTAGCCCTGCCTGGTTGCAGGTACTCTGTGTTTATTTTTAAAAAAATAAAAAAGCCTCAGCTTCTAGATGTCAAGATAACTATGCTCTTCTAATGGTTTTCTTCCTCCTTGTATTCAGGGCGTGTGTTCATTTTTAAAAAGTTTAACATTCGGAAAATTTTTCTTACTGGACTTCCAAATGTTTGTTTGCAAAAAAAAAATGGTTGGTCAACTCCAAGAAGCAGCTGCATATTGCATTGTTAGCCAATCGGGGGAAAACCCCATCTCAAAGAGGGACCGGTAGGAAGAAAAGCACAAAAACAACCCCACCTTTCAAGAAGGAGCATAACATTGTTAGAACAAGTATGACCATAAACAAGGACGGTTTTTTCAAAAACAGATTGACCTAAAATATCTGCTTCAACTGTTCGCCTTAAAATGTTACCTGCTGGTGGGCAGTGGTATCCCCAGTTTGCCTACTGTGCTTTCTACTCCTACCCTGATTCCAAAAAAAACGACAAACTCTCCAGTGTTACCTGTGTTTGCAAAGCACTCAGTAGCTCTTTGGTTTACCAATGCAAAAGTTAATAACACATGCAGCTCACTACCCATGAATGAATGCTTTGAACTCAATATGGTATCTTCAGGTGTCCCTTTGGGGGGGCTTTTAAAGGGTTCTTTTTTTGTTTTGTTTTTCTTCATTTGGCAAAGACCTTGATTTAAAATCAAAGTAACCCCTTTACTCAATTTCACCTTCCATTAATTGAACCGAGTAAGGGGGTCCAGACATAAACGGAAAGATCTTTTGGAAGGTTTCCGGTCTTTTTTGAGCTGCACATTATCGTGGGCATAACAAAACATAACGCCACACATCTCATCAAAGGTCCTGAAGTTTTGGCTATCAGGTATGTCTGCCCCATCTTCCAAGGAAGACCACTCTCAAGGGGGCCCATGACAGGAATGTGGGGAGTTACAGTTCAGCATCTGGAGGGACATAACTCCCTTCTACTATTTTAAAAGGAAAAACCCCAGAGAATGGAACGTCTTTCCAAGTGCAAAGAAGTGCATTACACGAAGTCTCCATAGTTTAGATTCTGTTGGAAGCCCACTCGTTGTCTACCAAGACATTTTGGGAGACACTTGACATGGGAGTTGGGATTAAGAAAGGCCATCCTCCTCCTTGACAAAGCTACCCGAGGGAAACTTCTGAGGGAAACGGAGTGAATTGTTTCCCTACTGATGCCATCCTCTGGACAAAGAATGGATTGCAATCAGCATTGACAAGGGAAGAACTTTTTATAGACTCATTGTTAGAAACAACAAAAAAATTTCTACCACACTACAAATATAATATCCAACTTTTAAAATGAAGGGTTTTGTAAAGGAGCAGAAATGGAAATGAGAAAATTAATATTCCTTTCACTGGAGAACAAAAGACAGAAGCAGTGACTCCTATGGTGGACGAAGAGAAACCGAGGGCAGAGCAGCTTGGTGGGCCTAGCTTGCTCGGTGCCAGGAGAGGGTGCAGGCCTCCCCTAAAGTACCGATCTCTGAACATTGCAATCAGGGTCAGCACAGGCACAACGGCATGTGTGGGGCACAGAGACCAACCACAAGGAGGTGGCAAAGTTTCCATCAGAAGAGTGTTTTGAGATTTTGGGGGGAAAACCATCAGAACTTGAACTGTAGTAAACTTTTTGCAAACCAAGGGAAGCTTATTCTGGCTATTCTTTTCACCTGAGAAGAATGCTTGAATAAAAAGTTTCAAAATAAAATATGTAGTAAAAAATTTTTTAAACTTGCTATAGTAACAAGCTTTATTAAACTTGCTACTTTAAAACAACTGTTTTCTAGGAGAAACCAGAACCCACTTTTCCAAAAAAAATTTAAATTTTTTTTCCCAAAGAAAATATGAACTAAGAAATAACTTGAAAAAAATAAAATTAATTGTACAAAAATTCCATTTTATACTTCTGCAGAATCACAGGTAGTACAATTCTTGCGAGTGAGAGGTCCGGTTCTCTGTAAATGCTCGACCCACAAGGAAAGCCAGCTTATGGGCTATTGGCAGGGTGCGGGAACTCTAATGATGCCCTAAGGAACAACAAATTACAGAAATAACTCATTAATCGTGGTTTTGAAAGACAGATCCTCACGCTGGTGCAAAAAATTACAGGCCAGTTGTAATACATGTGACACAGCTTGTATGTAGCCGCTGCATGTAATCTGGTTTCAGTGCACTGCTGTCATAGACAACGTTGTAGTGGGTTGGGGGAACATTCCACATCTCACAGACTACTCACAATGAAGAAGTCATACCTGCGTAGAAAAGGAGTCAAACTGGCAGTCAGTCCTACATGGACAAGTTCAAAAAAAGATCTTTTAACTGGATTGTCCAAAGTTGAATGGACTAGTGAGTGGACCACCCAGTGCTGTACTTAAGCTGACAGTGTGTAGGTCCAATGAGTGACTGGTTGGAAGAAAAACAGGTTGCTTGCCTACGCATCTAAAACTTTTCAGGTGGTCATTTTCATTTCACATATGGGATCTGCCTCGCACGGAGCAGCTCACTGGAACCTTCTGGGGGGCTGAAGATTTTGGCTTAGCCTGCCCCCCCCCTCTTAAGCAACAATGACTACCATTTCCTCAGTTCAGTCTTCTGACATAGCAGTAAAAGGGTGAAATGTGCCGTGGGGGAGAGGGGAGTGTGAACGCACAAACGATCACTTAGAAACCATTATACGGAACCGCCTGTTTAAATTTATCGCCATTAAAAATGGGGAAAAAAAAAGGAATCCTTGGGTCTTGACAACATACCAGAAGACGGGGGAGAACTGTTCAGTGGCCCGGGCATTTAAATAAGGATAAAACTATACCCTTACACACAATTAAAAAAAATAAAACTGAAAGTTTTTTGGGGGGAAATGAAGTTTGGTTTCGTATCTGCAAAAAGATATGGTTTCAATTCATATGAACAGTTGGGGAAAAGGGTTTTTAAATGCCAATCAGTATTACTGTAGTCCTGAAGGGCTTGGAACCCCAAATGGTAACTCCAGGGAAAATGGTACCATTCATGAACTAGCCGTGAACTATTCTAGTTGTCCTTTGAACTAGTTCAAAGTTCCACTTCCATCAAAGCAATCATCCATCCTACACCAATTACTCCCGGATAGGGCCAAATACATTTTCCAAAAAAGGGATTCAACATGTTGTACAGCTACACAACACGGATTTGTGCTGGCAGTCTTAGGTGCTTTTCCATGTCTCTGCCCTTTGCATTTAGCTCCTACAGTACATGATATTTAATCCACCCTGCATGCTCAGGAACATGGACCGACTGCCCAAAATAAGGAGAACAGAGCTGACATTTAAGAAACTTAACATGATCTGCAACCCTATCCAAGTGTGTTTGACAGTAGCCATAACCTCCCGGTTCTTCTCCTCACAATACAAACAGCAGTGGCTTTTACAGAAGACACTTTTATTGCACAGATCTTGTTTCCTCTCTTCTAGCTTGCCCCAAATCCACAGTACACAGTATCCCCCTTGGAGATACTTGCTCCTTTTTAAAGAGCCAAAAACCCAATCCTCAATGTACCCTCAGTTACGTAGGGGCAGAAAGGATAATGTAGAAAAAAAAAAAAAGCCTATCTCAATTATTCCTTTCCGACAAGCCACATTTTTTTTTTTTGAAATTGTATTTACTTTTTACTTGGGAAATTACCATTCTGGTCGGGGAAACCCCTACATCAATAACTGTGCCAGGTGGTGGATTGTGAAGTTTTCCATCAATTTCAGCAAAGAATCTATTATTCAGACCTTTTTTACCACTATCACACTAGTTTGGGGGTTCAGAAAATAATATGAGAAATTTAGGGTTTAGAGGGGTAAGATAGCTTGTAAGAGATGTACTCCCCTCAAAATGCAATTTTAATGAAAATATGTCTGTTTTCCTAAGAATCGGAAGGATATAAAACATACACATTAACACTAAAAAATTCCAGTAAACCAAATTATTGGAACTCTCTGAACCAAAGTGAAACACAACTCCAACAGAAGGCTGGCTCTACTGCAAGGTAAGGAACTGTGAGCAGCTATGTTGATACACTTTGTCTATGTATATAAAGAGTATCAAGAAACCCCAACCTTATGGAAATAAGACAGACCCCAAATAACCACCACTTCAAAGCAGTCCCAATAGTGTTTAAGTTCAGCAGTAAAACATTGAAAATCAAAAATCCTCTAGGCTAGGACTGGCCAAGTAAGTAAGCAAGTCAGGGGTTGGGGGGCTGCACTGCTACCTTGAGGGCTACCCCCCCCCCCCAAATTTTTTTACAGAAAAAATTGGCCCGGGTATAATTCTGCCATACATTTTCCCTCCTTGCCAGCCATGTTAGTTCCAGAAGACACCTTTTTGAAGAGAAAGTAATCCAGAACCAGTTCACTTTCTTTTCTTAAAAGTTTCTCCTGGGCCTACAATAGCCCACTTCTACCACCTTGGAGGAAAAAAGTACCTGGGACAGTGCTAGGGCCACTTACAGCCCTGCTAGCTGCACTTTCCTCATCTCTGACATAGCCCCTAGATTAGCTGTAGCTGCCCAAAGGGTTCCAAAAGAAAGAACAGGTTGCTTACCTGTAACTGTGGTTCTTCGAGCGGTCATCTGTGTCCTCACACATTAGGAGCTTTCGCGCCTGCGCGGTAGCGTTCGGAAACTTCTAGAGCTTGTTAGCTTGGCGGGAACCCCTCCCACCGAGCAACGGTCTCTCCTCAGTTCTGTCGTCTGCCATAGAACCTACAGGGACCTGAGAAGAGCGGAAGGAAGGGTGGGTATGTGTGAGGGCACAGATGACCACTCGAAGAACCACAGTTACAGGTAAGCAACCTGTTCTTCTTCTTCGTGGTCTCTGTGCCTCACACATTAGGAGACTGTGTAGCTTACCGGTCAGATGGTGGGTCAGGTCCTAGAGTACAGGAGCCAGCACCTCACGTCCAAACCGAGCATCTCTGCGCGACCGGCAGTCGAGCCTGTAGTGGCGAACGAAGGTCGATGGCTGGGACCAGGTTGCCACACGGCAGAGTTCATGCAGGTCTACTCCTCTCAGGAGGGCCGCAGAAGTTGCCACAGCTCTGGTGGAGTAGGCTCGAAGCAGGGCCGGCAGAGGCTTCCTTGCGAGCTCATACGCCAGCTGGATAGTCTGTACCACCCACTTGGGAGAAGCGCTGGGTGGACACCTTGTGGCCCTTCCGACGTTGTCCGTAGCAAACGAAGAGATGCGGTGTCTGTCGGAAGGGAGCAGTTCTGTCCTTGTAGAAGGCCAGGGCCCGACGCACGTCCAAGGAGTGAAGGGACCGCTCCAGCGGTGTCGTCGGGTCCGGGAAGAAGGCAGGCAGGATGATGTCCTGGTTGAGATGGAAGCTGGACACCACCTTCGGCAGGAACGAGATGTCAGGTCTGAGCACCACCTTGTCCCGATGGAAGACGAGAAAGGGCTCATCTACTCGAAGGGCTGTCATCTCAACTGCTCGTCTTGCTGAGGTAACAACCACAAGAAAGGCAGTCTTTAAGGTGAGCAGCCTGTCATCCGAGGTCGCCATAGGTTCAAAGGGCAGCTTCGTAAGCTGCGATAGCACCAATGACAGGGACCACGGCGGTAGCGGTGGCGATACCGGTGGGTATAGATGTTGTAAACCCTTCAGGAACCGTTTAACGGTATCGTCTCTGAAGAAGGTCAATGCCGAGGATCGTGGCGGTTCGTATGCCACGATCGCGGAGAGGTACACCTTCAGGGATGGAAAGGCCAGGCCCTGCTGTCGGAGGTGAAGTAGGAAGTGGAGTACGGTAGGGAGCCTGGCGGGCGATAGAGGCTCACGCCTCTCTTCAGCGAAGGTCAGGAAACGTCGCCACTTGTATTCGTAGTTGCGACGGGTGGATTCCTTCCTGGCCGCAACGAGGACGGTACCGAGCACGGGATCGTCTAGTGCGATATCCTCCAGGCATGGAGGGCCAGGCGTGGCAGGTCCGGATGGAGGACGTGGCCGCTGGAGTGGGAGAGCAGGCTCGGTGTCTATGGTAGCCGGAGGAGGTCGCCTCGCGCCGCTCGTAGCAGGGGTGTGAACCAGTGCTGCCTCGGCCAATGCGGGGCTATCAGGATCACGTCGGCTCGGTCGGCGAGGATCTTCGATATCATCCGGCCGAGCAGCGGGAACAGCGGGAACGCGTAGAGGAGTTCCCCGGTCCACGGAAACTGGAAGGCGTCCCCGATAGAGCCCTGATCGTGGCCTGCTCTCGAACAGAATCGGCTGCACTTCGCGTTTTTCCTGGTCGAGAAGAGGTTGATCGACGGTTCGCCCCAGCGGTCTCGGATCAGTCTGAATGCCTCTCCGGAGAGAGACCATTCGTGATGGGATGAGGTGTCTCTGCTGAGAGCGTCTGCTGTGGTGTTCTCCTGCCCGGCCAAGTGAACAGCCACGGGATGTATTTGTAGGCGAACACGCCAGTCCCACAGCTCGAGGGCGATGTTCAGCAGGGTTGTGGAATGAGTCCCTCCTTATCTGTTGACATAACAGACGGCAGTGGTGTTGTCTGTCAGGACCAGGACTGAACGCCCGGCGACAACGTGGCGGAACGCCTGCAGCGCTTTCGAGATGGCCAGCAGCTCGAGGGCGTTGATATGAAGAGCCGTCTCGTCGCCGCTCCATCTGTCGCGGACTTTGAGATCGCCGCAGTGGGCACCCCATCCGTAGAGGGAGACGTTGGTCGTTACCATCACCTTTGGTGTTGGAAGGGCATCCCTGACATCAGGTTGTCTCGTGATTGCCACCATAGGAGGGATGAGCGGACTTCCTCCGGCAGCTGCAGTCGGATGCTCTGTTCGTCTCGCAGGGGATCGAATATGCGGACAAACCAGTGTTGAAGAGGTCTTGCTCTCAGTCTTGAGAGATATGTGACAGCTGTTGTCGAGGCCGTGTAGCCCAGCAGTTGCTGGATCCTTCTCGCTGACAAAGTGGAAGCCGCGCGTGCGTGAACGGCGGCCTGGATCAAGGTCTGCGCCCGAGTCTCTGGCAGGTACGCCCTGGCGGACATGGAGTCCAGAGTGGCATCGATGAAGTCCAACGTCCTCGCCGGCTCAAGGTGAGACTTCTTCGGGTTGACCTGCAGCCCGAGACGGGTAAGGAGTGTCAATGTCATGTGGACGTCGTGGTAAAGTCTTTGTTTGCAGGACGCCACCAACAGCCAATCGTCCACGTAAGGGTAGACAGAGGCGCCCTTCGTCCGCAGGAACGATACCACCGGGGCCATGCATTTGGTAAAGACACTGGGGGCAGTCGAGAGTCCAAACGGCAGCACCTTGTACTGGTAGCAGATGTCGTCGACCGCGAAGCAGAGGTATCGTCTGTGTTCCGGGCGAATGGCGATGTGGAAGTAGGCGTCTCGGAGATCGATGGAGGCGAACCAGTCCCCTCGATGGAGAAAAGGCAAGATCGACGGTAGCATGATCATCTTGAACCTCTTGGGGCGGATGTAGATGTTCACCCCTCTGAGGTCGAGGATAGGTCGAAGGGAACCGTCGGACTTCGGTACCGTGAAGTACCGGGAGAAAAAGCCGGTGGAACTGGCTTTCGATGGGAGCTGTTCGATTGCCCCTTTCTGGAGGAGGGACTGGATCTCTTCCAGGAGGACCGAGCTTGCCGGAGTGGAGTAGTAAACGCCTCAAGGCGGAATATCTTGAAACTCGACGGCGTAGCCAAGACGGATGATGGAGAGCACCCAAGACTCCGTAGTGACATGTTACCACTCCGACAGATGTCGAGCTAGGGTCGGCCGGTCTCCGAGAGCTGGTGGAAGGCTGAAGAGCAGTTGGTGAGGCGGCCCGCTGAACAGGTCAAAACCTGGACTTCGTATCGGAGGAGGACTTCTTGGATGAGGCCGGGCGTCGTCGGAATGATCGTTTAGCAGACGACCCCGAAAAAGGCCTCGAGGGACCAGATTGGGCCGACCTGTGGAAGGACGAGGTCGACGACCTTCTCCACAACTGATGGAAAGCAGGGGGCTTGCGGGCCTGCGAGGATGGGTGAAGGCCGATCTTTTTCACCGTCAGCCTCGCCTTGACTAGGTTGTCCAACGATTCGTCAGTTGACGCGTTGAACAGGCCCTCGCCATCGAAAGGAAGGTCCTCGATTCTCCTTCAAGTGTCCTCCTGAATGTCCGCCGGTCTTAACCAGGCGTGGTGGCGCAAGCTGACGGATCCTGCCATGACCCTCGATGCAATCTCCACTGCGTGTCGAGAGGAGACGATCTGCTGACGGGAGATCGCTACCGCCTCGTTGAAGATCATGGCAGTAGCCTGGCGGATGTCCTCCGGCACCGATTCTATGGCCGGGGAGAGACGATCAAGGACCTTGCGCAGGTACGCCGCGAGGCAAGCCTGCGTGTTGGACAGCCGTATGTGGAGGGAGGAGGCGGAGTAGAACCTCCTGGCATAGGCGTCCAACTTGCGGCTTTCCTTGTCTGGTGGGGTGGTATGTTGTCTGCCGCTCCCCTTCGTCTGAGCCGACTCGACCACCACAGAGTTTGGCACAGAGTGGTTGAAGAGATAACCAGCGTTATCCTTCTGCACCCTGTACAGATGTTCTAACCTCTGCGGTATCGGCTGCGCCGACGCCGGCTTGTCCCACGCAGACTTGACGACCTTCGCAATGCGAGGGAGAAGAGGCAACGGGGCAGTGGCGGGTTGCGTTCCTTCAACCATCGAGAAGACCGGGTCGTCATCCTCCGGTTCTGTGTCCGCGATCTTGAGGCCAAGGGTAGTGGCCATCTGAAGCAGCATCGCGGAGAACTGTTGCACATCATCCGGAGCTGAATCGGGAACCGGTTCTCCGAATCCAAGAGGAGAGGACTCCTGGGAGGCCGCTTCCGAGACGTCGGACTCTGCGCTGGAGTCATAGGACTCGGAGCTGAGTGAGTCCTCTCGCTGCTCCCGCTCTGGCTCTTTTGTCATAGTCGCCGATTGTGCCTTCTTTGGCTTGTCCGCAGTAGAAACGGAGACCGAGGAGGCGTCCCGTTTAGGCAGAGCGACCACAGACTTCACCTTCTTGGTGGTGACTGGTGTTGTCTGGCAGGCCGTTGTAGACATGGCCTGTTTGGTCACCACAGACTCCACAGGGCGCGTCGCCGTGGACGTAACCCTGGGCGGCGGCGATACCGCACGGTATCGAGGTGAAGGCTCCCTCGCTCTGTGGTACCGAGGCGAGGGAGAGCGGCTGAGGGAGCGGTCAGCGGGGCGGTGGTCTGCCGGCGAGCGGCTTCGGTATCTTCAATACCGACGTTCCTCTCTCTCTGGTGAGCGGAATCGAGACCGACGGTGTTCTTGTTGAGGTGACCGGGACCTCCGGAAGGTCTCCCAGCGCCTCGGGTCACGGTGGTACCGATCCTGGTACGATGGAGAATGTGACCGGTAGGATGCCGGGCGCTCTCTCCACTCAGATTCCCTGGCGTACCTGGCCACGTAGGACGCCGAGGTGTACCTGAAGGCAGAAGAGCGAGGCTATTCCTCTTGTGTCTCCCAAGGAGGCGGCGATCTTTGCGGCAGCCCCGAAGAGCGTGACCGAGATCTAGCCGATATCGAGTGCCGTTCCGGGGAAGCAGAGACTTGATGAGATGGTCCCTGCTGCAGGTCAGCCGACCTGCGGCGGCTCAAAGGGCGGTGGTGGTGTTCCTCCACCAGGGTTGGAGGTTCTTCCACCGGCGAGTCCGGGTGCTCTTGGGGAGCATCTTCGATCTTGTCGTCCGAGAGATCGACCGGCTCGCCTTGCCCTTTTGAAGGCTCAAGAGTTGGAGGAGGAGTGGGAGGGTGAACGTCCCCAGCCGGGGAGCGTTTCTTCTCCTTCCTTTTCTTCTTCTTGTCCTTCTCCTTCTCCTTTCCCTTGTCTCCATCCGGAGCAGGGCATTTCTTCTGAGGCGGCTCTTTGGCCGGAGCCTCAGCCTTCCTCGTCGAGGAACCTTTAGCTGACTTGGCAGCCACCGACAGCTTTAGGATCCTCGGTAACGCTGTGATGGGTGTTCTCGACGCCCATGCCGACGAGGTAGACAGAACGGCAGCCGCCGATACCGTCAATGGTGTGGTCGTCTTCTTGTTGGCCATCTTGGATTGGGAGGTCTCGTCAATGGCCTTCAAAGACTGCTCCCAACAAAAGATTTTAGTCTCGAAGACCTGTTGCGGAGAGTTTGAGAGGTGAACTCCCGGCAAATTGGGCAAGTTCGAGTGTTGTGAGACTCGCCCAAGCAAAAGAGACACTCCTTATGGCCGTCGGAAAGAGCGACCTTACGCCCACACGACACGCAGTTTTTAAACAGCGCGGACATAAGACGACGAAAAAAGGAAGGAAGAAACGTAGGAAAAGTCCGAATTCACCAAGTCCGAGGGGAAGTCCGAGAGAGAGATCGAGAAACAGTCCGAAATAGTCAAAAAACTGTGAAGCAAGCAAGCCAAGCAAAGGAATATCGAGGAACAAGCCAAAGAACCTTCCGTACGCGATGGCGGACGAAAAAGAACTGAGGAGAGACCGTTGCTTGGCGGGAGGAGCATGCGCAGTACCGGCGTGGGGGAGGGGTTCCCGCCAAGCTAACAAGCTCTAGAAGTTTCTGAACGCTACCATGCAGGCGCGAAAGCTCATAATGTGTGAGGCACAGAGACCACGAAGAAGAACCATATTTAATATATACTAAAAACCATCGCATCTTGATGAATCACTATCTTACAAAAGCTCTTCCATCAGGCAGAAGTGAGGAACACTCCAAGAGTTCAAAGCACACATTCCACTCTACCAAACAGAAAGGTGGTCAAATAAAAACATGGTGTACGTCCAAACTGTAAGAGAACTCTTTTTTCACATGCTATAGGGTCGTATCACTAACTTACCTATAGTCCTTGCCAATGGTTTTCAAGCACTCTATAAACTGAGGGACTTCATAGCTAACCAGGGTTTTTAGCTGACCGTCTCCAACTCCATCACGGTACACAATTATCCGAGAAGGCATGCGCTCGTTGTAATTATACCAAGTCCTTAAGGCAGCTTTAAGAGACAAGATCAAAAGAAAAATCCAGAACTACATAAATGTATACACTTGTACAACCTTTACAGATGTCTGTTCCAAAAAGCAACTTGTTCACAACTACAGATGCCCTACAGAGAAACAAAATCATTCGACTCTCTACAAGCATCCTTGCTTGTTTCAAAATGTCATCAACCAAGGTCAAATAATCTCCTCTGACACAGAAAACTTTCAACTTTTTGAGTAAAAGCAAATTATGTCTGGAACACGCAAACTCTTTAGTTGCAAGAGAGTTTGTTTTTAGCAGTGAAATAAGTGTATAGTGGCCACTACGATCAGGATTCCTTTTCAGACAAGCATTCCGTAATTACACTCATGAGAAATCCATTGCTTCAACAGCAACCTGCTCAACCAAAAATCACTGTTATCATCTCCACTCAGACCGCCAACATTTTCTACGTACACAAGCTTTCTGAGCAGCAACGACAATGTTCACATTCATTGAGAATGAGCCAGAATTGCTGTGAATTTTGGCTTACTTGTTCAGAAGCTCCTTTGCCAGCAGGATCAGCTAAAGTAACCAGGAACACACCAGCCACAAAAAGATTACACAAAAACTGTATTCTTGGCTTATGGATCTGCAAAAAGTCAGGGATCACAAATAAAGAAGCACTTTTGGTTTGCGGTTCACTTCGAGAAAGAGACAAAGCAGGGAACATAGTTTAGATGGGATGTAATGCTACCTTAGGTATATCTTACTGCATATTAATAGATCCACTAAGACCTACTAAGCTCCACTAAGTTTTCAGTTAAAGTTAAACAATGGCCACCTCTCCCATTGAAAGCAATGGAATTCAAATGTATTTAATTTCATTGCAAATAATATTGATTTATTAAAGAATAAGGAAGGATGACTCCCCAGTACCATTCTTCCACATTAATGCTATGCCCACTACTTACAGTTTCTCATTTTTAAGGCAGAAAAAGAACAGGTTGCTTACCTGTAACAGTAGTTCTTCGAGTGGTCATCTGTGCCATCATACACTAGGAGCTTCTGCGCCTGCGCAGTAGCGTTCGGAAACTTCTAGAGCTTGATCGCTTGGCGGGAACCCCTCCCCCACGCCGGTACTGCGCATGCTCCTCCCGCCGAGCAACGGTCTCTCCTCAGTTCTGTCGTCCGCCATAGAACCTACAGGGACCTGAGAAAGAGGGGAGGAAAGGGCGGGTGTGTATGATGGCACAGATGACCACTCGAAGAACTACTGTTACAGGTAAGCAACCTGTTCTTCTTCTTCGTGGTCTCTGTGCCTTCATACACTAGGAGACTGTGTAGCTTACCGGTCGGATGGTGGGTCAGGTCCTACAGCACGGAAGCCAGCACCTCACGTCCGAACCGAGCATCTCTGCGCGACTGGCAGTCGAGCCTGTAGTGGCGCACGAAGGTCGATGGTTGGGACCAGGTCACCACACGGCAGAGTTCATGCAGGTCAACTCCTCGCAGGAGGGCCGCAGAAGTAGCCACAGCTCTGGTGGAGTGGGCTCGAAGCAGGGCTGGCGGAGGCTTCCTCGCGAGCTCATACGCCAGCTGTATAGTCTGTACCACCCACTTGGAGAAGCGCTGGGTGGACACCTTCAGGCCCCTCCGACGTCGCCCATAACTGACGAAGAGATGTGGCATCTGTCGGAAGGAAGCAGTCCTGTCGTTGTAAAACGCCAAGGCCCGACGCACATCCAGGGAGTGAAGGGACCGCTCCAACGGTGTCGTCGGGTCCGGAAAGAAAGCCGGCAGGATGATGTCCTGGTTGAGATGGAAGCTGGACACCACCTTTGGCAGGAACGAGATGTCAGGTCTCAGGACCACCTTGTCTCTGTGGAAGACCATGAAGGGCTCATCAGATCGGAGAGCCGTGATCTCACCCGCTCGCCTTGCCGAAGTAACCGCTACGAGGAAGGCAGTTTTCAAGGTTAACAGTCTGTCATCCGAGGTCGCCATCGGCTCGAAGGGCGGCTTCGTCAGCTGCGACAGCACCAACGAGAGGGACCACGGCGGTAGCGGCGGCGATACCGGCGGGTAGAGGTGTTGAAGTCCCTTCAGGAACCGCTTAACGGTATCGTTCCTGAAGAAGGCCGATGCCGGGGATCGTGGTGGCTGGTATGCCACGATCGCGGAGAGGTAAACCTTCAGCGATGGGAACGCCAGGCCCTGTTGCCGGAGGTGAAGGAGGAAGTGCAGGACGGTAGAAAGTCCAGCAGGCGATATCGGCTCATTCCTCTTATTAGCGAAGGTCAGGAAGCGTCGCCACTTATATTCGTAGTTGCGACGGGTGGATTCCTTCCTGGCTGCGACGAGGACGGTACCGAGCACGGGATCGTCTAGTGCGATATCCTCCAGGCATGGAGGGCCAGGCGTGGCAGGTCCGGATGGAGGACGTGGCCGCTGGAGTGGGAGAGCAAGCCCGGCGTCGATGGTAGCCGGAGCAGGTCGCCTCGTGCATCTCGTAGCAGGGGTGTGAACCAGTGTTGCCTCGGCCAGTACGGGGCTACCAAGATCGCGTCGGCTCGGTCGGCTCGGATCTTCGATATCGTCCGGCCGAGCAACGGGAACGGCGGGAACGCGTAGAGGAGTTCCCCGGTCCACGGAAACTGGAAAGCGTCTCCGATGGAAGCGCGATCGTGGCCCGCTCTCGAACAGAACCGGCGACACTTCGCGTTTTCCCTGGTCGCGAAGAGGTCGATCGAGGGTTCGCCCCAGCGGTCCCGAATCAGTCTGAACGCCTCTCCGGAGAGAGACCATTCGTGATGGGATGAGGTGTCCCTGCTGAGGGCGTCTGCCGTGGTGTTCTCCTGCCTGGCCAGCTGAACCGCCACGGGATGCGTATGCAGGCGAATGCACCATTCCCACAGGTCGAGAGCGATGTTGAGCAGGGTCGTGGAATGAGTCCCTCCTTGTCTGTTGATGTAACAGATGGCGGTGGTATTGTCCGTCAGGACCAGGACTGTGCGACCCGCTACGACGTGGCGGAACGCCCGTAGTGCCTTCGAGACGGCGAGTAGCTCTAGCGCGTTGATATGGAGAGCGGTCTCGTCGCCGGTCCATCTGTCGCGGACTCTGAGATCGCCGCAGTGGGCACCCCATCCGTACAGGGAGGCGTCGGTCGTTACCGTCACCTTCGGTGTCGGCTGTTGGAAGGGCATCCCGGACATCAGATTGCTTCGCGACTGCCACCATCGGAGGGAAGAGCGCACGTCCTCCGGCAGTTGCAGTCGGATGGTCTGTTCGTCTCGCAAGGGATCGAATATGCGGATGAACCAGTGTTGGAGAGGTCTTGCCCTCAGTCTGGAGAGGTAGGTCACCACGGTGGTAGCAGCCATATAACCGAGGAGCTGCTGGACGCCTCTCGCAGACAACGTCGGGGCCGTGTAGGCGTGAGCGGCGGCCCAGAGCAGGGTTTGAGCTCGAGTCTCCGGCAGGTACGCCCTGGCGGAGATGGAGTCGAGAGTGGCGCCGATGAAGTCCAACATCCTCACCGGCTCGAGGTGGGACTTCTTCGGGTTGACTTGCAGCCCTAGGCGGGTCAGGAGCGACAACGTCATGTGGACGTCGTGGTAAAGTCTCTGTTTCCAGGACGCCACCAACAGCCAATCGTCGAGGTAAGGGTAGACGGAAGCACCCTTCGTCCGCAGGAACAATACCACCGGGGCCATGCATTTGGTGAAGACCCATGGAGCAGTCGAGAGTCCGAACGGCAGCACCTTGTACTGGTAGCAGATGTCGTCGACTGCTAAGCGGAGGTACCGCCTGTGCTGCGGGCGAATGGCGATGTGGAAGTAGGCGTCTCGGAGATCGATGGAGGCGAACCAGTCCCCTCGATGGAGGAAAGGCAGGATCGACGGTATCGTGACCATCTTGAACCTCTTGGGGCGGATGTAGTAGTTCACCCCTCTGAGGTCGAGAATCGGCCGGAGGGTGCCGTCGGCCTTCGGTACCGTGAAGTACCTGGAGAAGAAGCCGGTGGTCTTGGCTTCTGGTGGAAGGTGCTCGATCGCTCCTTTCTGGAGGAGGGACTGGATCTCTTCCAAGAGGGCCGGGCTCGACGGAGTGGAGTAGTAGACGCCTCGAGGCAGAATATCATGAAACTCGATGGCGTAGCCAAGATGGACGATGGAAAGCACCCAAGAGTCTGTAGTGACGTACTGCCACTCCGGCAGATGTCGAGTCAGGGTCGGCCGGTCTCCGAGGGTTGATGGGAGGCTGAAGAGAGGATGTTGGTGAGTCCTGCAAGACAGGTCAAAATCTGGACTTCGTGTCCGAGGAGGACTTCTTGGAAGAAGAGGGACGGCGCCTGAAAGGACGTCTGGCCGATGAGCCAGAGGACGGCCTCGACTGGCCAGACTGGGCCGAGCGTTGGAATGACGAGGTCGACGACCGTCGCCAGGACTGGCGGAAGGTAGAAGGCCTGCGGGCTTGCGTGGCCGGCTGGAGCCCGATCTTCTTGGCGGTCAACCGCGCCTTAACTAAATTGTCCAACGCCTGGTCGGTGGTGGAGTTGAAGAGGCCCTCGCCATCGAAGGGGAGGTCCTCGATCCTCCTTCGAGTGTCCTCCTGGATATCAGCGGGTCTCAGCCAGGCATGTCGGCGTAAGCCGATGGATCCTGCCATGACTCAGGAGGCGATCTCCACGGCATGCCGAGAAGAAGCCATCTGTTGCCGGGCGATGGATATGGTCTCGTTAAAGAGGATCGACGTGGCCTGGCGGATATCATCTGGCACCGTCTCCATTGCCGGCTCAAGGCAGTCGAGTACCTTCTTCAGGTAGGCCGCGAGGCAAGCCTGAGTATTAGATAGCCTAATATGCAAGGAGGCGGCAGAATAAAACCTCCTTGCGTAGGCATCTAACTTTCTGCCTTCCTTGTCCGGTGGGGTGGTGTGTTGCCTGCCGGTGCCTTTCGTCTGCGCCGACTCGACCACCACAGAGTTCGGTACAGGGTGGTTGAAGAGATAACTCACGTTATCCTTCTGCACCCTGTACAGGTGCTCCAACCGCTGCGGTATCGGCTGCGCTGAGGCCGGCCTGTCCCACGCGGACTTGACAACCTTGGCAATCCAGGGCAGAAGAGGCAGCGGTGCCGCGGCAGGTTGCCTCCCTTCAAAGACGGAGAAGACGGGATCGTCGTCCTCCGGCTCCGCATCGGCGATCTTAAGGCCGAGGGTGGTGGCCATGCGGAGCAGCATCGCAGAGAACTGGTGGACGTCCTCTGGTGCTGAATCTGGGATCGGGTCCCCGAATCCCAGAGGGGGAGACTCCTGGGAGGCCACATCCGAGGCCTCAGACTCGGCGCTCGAGTCGTAGGACCCGGAGCTTGGTGAGTCCTCTCGTCGCTCGCTCTCTGGCTCCTTGACGGCAGTTGCGGGTACAACCTTCTTGGGCTTCTCCGCAGCCGGAGCGGCGGCCGTTGTAGCGTCATGCTTCGGCTGGCTCACCACAGACTTCACCTTCCTAGTGGTGACCGGGGTAGTCTGACAGGCCGTGGTGGTCGTAGCCTGCCCAGTCACCACTGACTCCGCACGGCGCATTGCCGTTACCGTAGCCCTGGGAGGCGGCGGTACCGCGCGGTATCGGGGTGAAGGCTCTCTCGCCCTATGGTAGCGAGGCAAGGGCGAGCAGCTGAAGGAGCGGCAGTCCGACGGCGAGCGGCTACAGTGCCAGCGGTACCGTGGCGCATCTCTCTCCGGAGAGCGGGAGAGAGAGTCGTGCTGCCGATGAGGTGACCGGGACCTCCGGAAGGTCTCCCAGCGTCTCGGGTCACGGTGGTACCGATCCCGGTACGATGGAGAATGTGACCGGTAAGAAGCCAGGCGCTCTCTCCACTCAGATTCCCTCGCGTACCTGGCCACGTAGGACGCCGAGGTGTATCTGGAGGCAGACGAGCGAGGTTGTTCCTCTCTTGTCTCCCTAGGAGGCGGCGAGGCCACGGGGCGCTCCGACGAGTGGGACCGAGACCTTGGCGAAAAAGAATGCCGCTCCGGAGAAGCAGAGGGCTCTCTCTGCTGCAGGTCGGCCGACCTGCGACGGCTGGAAGGGTGGTGGTGCTCCTCCACCAGGGTTGGAGGTTGTGCCACAGGCGAGCCCGGACGTTGGTGGGGAACGTCCTCGATCTCGTCCTCCGAGAGATCGATGGGGTCACCACGCCCTTTGGAAGGCTCAATAGTCGGAGGAGGAGTTGGAGGCTGAACGTCCCCAGCCGGGGAGCGTTTCTTCTCCTCCTTCTTCTTGCCCTTGTCTCCATCCGGAGCAGGGCGCTTCTTAAGAGGCGTCTCCTTGGCAGGGGCCTCTGCCTTCCTCGCCGTCGAGGATCCTTTCACTGACTTGGCAGCCGCCGACAGCTTCGGGATCCTCAGTAACGCCGATATCGGCGTTCTCGCCGGTACCGAGCCCCGATACCGACGAAGTGGACGGAACAGCAGCCGCCGATACCGTGGTCGTCTTTTTGTCGGCCATCTTAGAAGTGGAGGTCTCGTCGATCGCCTTCAACGACTGCTCCCAACAGTAGGATTTTAGCCTCGCGGACCTGTTGCGGAGAGTCTGGGGAGTAAAATCCCGGCAAATTTGGCAAGTCCGAGTATTGTGGGACTCACCCAAACAGAAGAGACACTCCCTATGGCCGTCGTTGAGGGCAACTTTGCGCCCGCAGGACACGCACTTTTTGAAGAGCGCGGACATAAGACGAAACGCCCAACAGAAAGTCCAAAAATCACCAAATCCGAGGGGAAAGTCCGAAGGAGAGGTCAGAACAGTCCGAAAACCGTGAAAAAACAGCAAGCCAAGCACAAAGTCGAGGAACAAACCGAAGAACCTTCCGTACGCGACGGCGGACGAGAAAGAACTGAGGAGAGACCGTTGCTCGGCGGGAGGAGCATGCGCAGTACCGGCGTGGGGGAGCGGTTCCCGCCAAGCAAACAAGCTCTAGAAGTTTCCGAACGCTACTGCGCAGGCGCAGAAGCTCCTAGTGTATGAAGGCACAGAGACCACGAAGAAGAATTATGCTGCTGTTTCATGAAAGAAGCTTCACTTTTAAGGACACACTTGCATTGATCTACTACTTGTGACCCAAAAAGGCTCCATTCTGATATCAAAACTGACTACTCCAGAACTGATGATCGAAGTATCAGTTTACTGGAATTTTACTTTAACCAAATACACAACCTCAGTGAAAGTGTGCATCAGATCGTATGTTTTCCACATAATTAAGCACACTTCTCAAACAGCCACTATTAAATTATGATTAACTGAGCTTCATTCCACATCAGTTTCCAGAAGACCTCAACAACTGTTTATTCTTACATAGCAAAGTAACTACTGCCTGGAATCTGCCATGTAACTACAAAACACATCCTGTTAACATTCTAATACACACAGTTCACAATGCATTTCCAATAGATACCTTTGTGAGTGAAAAGGAATGCAATCCAAAACTCAACAGAAAATTTGTCCCAGATGTGGAATATTACAATTCACCTTGTAAGCACACTTTGAGTCTGTTAACAAGTTCTTGTCCACGATCCTGAACAACACAGCGTGAATACCACCTGTTGAGACAAAGGAAATACTTCAGGCTAGAGATTTCCCTCATTGCTGCCACTGTAAATAATAGGGAAGCTTTCAATGACAATTACTTCCCTACTACAGAGGAAGGCATCCTGATCTGGATTACTTCATCCTGCCGCTAAAAAGCAGGGCCATGCAAATTAACAAACCCTACACTGCATGGGAGGGTAGCCCCACCCAGTTTTTGGCTAGCATGCTTAAGAACTCATAAAAATAATCGCAACAAAACACTATATTGACTCCGCAGTGAACGTCATCATTCAGTGGGAAAAATGCTCTCCACTCACAGCAGGAAAGGAACCACCACAATAAGTATGTACTTACCACTCTCCTGCCATGGAGCATCATATACACTTTTTTTTAACACAAAACCAAACAACAACAACAACAAAAACCCTTTCAACCAGGTTCTACGTACAAATACTTAAAAACTTCTGGTTATCTCACCGTGTCATTCCCTGATTCAGATTAGCAACGAAACCTGCAATTGACCGTCGGCCAGCAGTATTGTCATGATAGCAGTCAATTCCCACAACCATGAGCTGCGTCAGCTTGAACACATTAGACAAACAAAGAGACAGTGAGTTAGCTCTTTACAATGTCGCACTGGATACTTAAGAGCATTCTCTGGACAGTGGTGGGAGAAACCTGGGTTTGGGGATTCCTCCTTTCACCAATCCGGAGAATGCAGGCAGCTCTCTATGCATTTATAACGTTCTAACATGTGCAAGAAGTTCTGTCCCAAGGTCTGTAGAGGTCTGACCTCACTCTACTGACAGAAAACTCACTGTCAACATATGTGCAGAATCTGTTACATATCAATTCCCAATATGAAGAACTGATTTGCCACAGATCTGTTGAAGTTCTACTTTAGGCAGTCATCATTTTAAAAAAATGGTAGAAAAATACTACCACTTCAAATTGTAGATTGGAAATACCTGCTTAAAAATGGAAAGATTTTCTATCCCTCGTTGTTCATTTCAAGACTGTATTTCTCATAAAGGCTAAGAAGTGGGGTGGGAGCTGGTGTGTGCTTACCAGACCTTCCCCAACTTTTCTGTGCTGATGGACAGGCCTGGTTCTACTGCTCAGACAAATTTTTATACCAGAATAAAAATATGGTATATCATCAAAGTGCTCAGTATCTTGTGCACATCAAGTGGTAACACTGGCAATCGAATATACTTCAATTCCAGTTTTTAATGCAACAAAAATGAAAACATCAGAATGAGCAAATACTTCTGCAAGACACCATATGAGTAGAAGTGTCCTGGACCTGCATGCATGCCCATGTTTCCTTCCCTACTTTAATGCTGGCATAGCACTTGTTTATGCTTCCTCATGTGACCAAACTCACTGTTTAACCCTCTTACTGCAGGCAGCAACCAAGATAAACAATAAGGTCCCTGAATCAAACTAACCACATTCACTATTGATATGGAAATCGTACCAAGCTAAATGTACAAATGGTTATTTGGAAAAACAGAAGCTACTTACTGGTATCTCGATACTCCAGAGCTCTCCTCCCATCTTACAGTTCATCTGTTGGGCAATTTTTGTTGCTACTGCCATGATAGTCTGGGGCTTGCTTAATGTGCGAGCAAGCACACACTGGCTTGGAGTGGGGCAGTTGGTACACAGGTATTTCTTGATCGTATCATATTTGTCTTTACGGTTGCTGGACAGAATGCAGACAACCTTAAACGAGAAAAATCCTTCAATGGATTAAAACTTCATACTCTCCATTTAGCCTCCGTTTCTAGCTCGCCTCTACCATGTTTTCCATGGCATTCTCTGTACTCTACAGAAGCTCATCTGACACAGCACATTTTGCTTGCACATAACCACAGTCAATATGGACCAATCCATAAAGGAACTAGATTTGGAGCACTCTGCTTTTGTGTAGCGGACTAGGCAGAAGAGTCCTAAAGTATTATGGTCCCATTCCAGCCCAAGACACTCAAATCAGGAAATGCCAAGGACTTGAAATCAACTTTCTATACCTTCAGTAAACATCTCACTGTTCCCTGATCGGGTGCTTCAGCATTACAAAACAATGAACACTTAAGATACATCTAAAATCTCTTCATAAACAATCTTCTCTTGGGAGACAAAAACAGAAAGGATCTCTTACAAATCCTCAAACTCAATACTCATAATCATAAAGCAGTAGTATTCTAAGAATGGAACAGGGAAGGGGTGCTTCTCAGGTTAGCCCACTTAATGCTCTGAGTAAAGTTTAGATTGCTTAGAACCACCTTGACACAGCATTATCTGCTTTTCATTTCTTTTACAGAATTATTTTATGCTACATGCATCTTCTATTCAAACAGATTAACCGAGAAAACAAAACTTTTAGAAGTTTTCCCACATGGTTCAGGGAATTCATGACAACAAATTGCTGAACAAATTGCTCAATACATACCATTTGTGTATCAGACCCAACCTTTTGCTTCAAGGTTCTCAAGTAAGCCTCTGTTCTGTCCTCTCTTCAATCCTATTAAGGGAAGTCACATATTTTGATATGTTTTATTTAGACTTCATTGCAATGTAAGAAATTCAAAATAATATGACAGATTCAAGCGTAGAACGTATGATTCCTTAAAATGTTGTGAAATTGCAACACCCATCAGCCTTGCCAGCATCATCAAAGATAGGGGGTCTTGGGAGTCAGTTCTGCCACACATGAAGGACTATTTACTCTTCATCCTTGCCAGGTAGTTCCACAGCTATGTGAGCATAACAGTAGACAGTTATTTACCCAAGATAAAACAAAAATCTAAAAGTAGTTCCCTTTGTTTCTCTAAGGTGACCACAAGTATTGGGTGCACTAGGTATTCACACATTCAAGACTTGGATCCAGTGTTGTACTCCCTCCACCCAAATCAACAACCCTTCCCTCCTTTTGCAGTCCTTCCATGCATTCTGTGAAACCTTCTACAACAGGTCTTTGGCACCACAGAACACAGCAACTGGCTGAAGTCAAAATATCACAAATGTTTGATCTTGATAATAACAAATAACAAAAAAACATAAATTTTTAATACTGTTCCAGTCCTAAATTACTGCCACACTTTGAAAGAAATATACCTACTTCGCACTTCGACAATTTCCACAGAAGCACAAATATTCCTCATTTAATAACTTTACTGCTATCAAAAAAATTCTTAACATGGTCTCTATGCTACTTACATTACCACTTACTTCATAGGTATGCCCATCGCTGGCGTGACTTTGAACAGATTTTGAACCAGTGTATTAGCAGCATCATAATTTTGACGCGTGTATAGTAACAGCCAGTTGTCGAGACTTCACACCACTTAGAGGTGCTCCTCTTGTTTCTTTAGACCAGTCTGCAACTTGTGATTGTCAGTCAAACTGAAAGCAATTATTCTGAAGTAAGCATCAGTACCCGGAAAGATTCTGGAGCAGATCATAAAACAGTCAGTTTCTAATCACTTAGAAAGCAATGCGGTAATCACGAGAAGTCAACATGGATTTCTCAAAAATAAGTCACGCCAGACTAATCTTATCTCTTTTTATGATAGAGTTACTAGCTTGATAGACGAAGGGAATGCTGTGGATGGAGCATATCTCGATTTGGGTCAAGGCCTTCGACAAAGTTCCCCATGACATTCTTGCAAAGAAGCTAGTAAAATGTGGGCTGGACAGGGCTACTGTTAGTTGGATTTGTAACTGGCTGACAGACCGAGCCCAAAGGGTGATCACGAATGGCTGCTTTTCATCCTGGAGAGAAAGGACTAGCGGGGTGCCACCGAGTTTCTGTCCTGGGCCCAGTGCTGTTCAATATTTTTATCAACGACTTGGATGAAGGAATGGAGGGAGTGCTCATCAAATTGCAGATGATACCAAATTGGGAGGGGTTGCTAATACGCCAGAGGACAGGATCAAAATTCAAAATGAGCCTGGATAGATTGGAGAGCTGGGCCAGGGCGAACAAAATGAAATTCAACAGAGAGAAGTGTAAGGTCCTACACTTAGGTAGAAAACATGGAATACGGAAATATAGGATGGGGGACACGTGGTTGGATAGCAGTACATGTGAAAGGGATCTAGGAGTCTTCATAGACCACAAGTTGAACATGAGTCAGCAGTGTGATGCGGCAGCCAAGAAAGCCGATGCAATTTTCGGCTGCATCAATAGGAGTACGGTGTCTAGATCGAGGGAGGTACTGGTACCACTCTACTCTGCTTTGGTTAGACCCCATCTTGAATACTGTGTCCAGTTCTGGGCACCCCAATTAAGAAGGATATTGACAAGCTGGAGCAAGACCAGAGGAGGGTGACCAAAATGGTGAGAGGCCTGGAAGCCATGAAGCCCTATGAGGATAAACTTAGAGAGCTGGGGATGTTTAGTCTGCAGAGAAGAGAAGGTTAAGAGGGGACATAATAGCCATGTTTAAATATTTGAAGGGATGCCACGTAGAGGAAGGAGAGGGCTTGTTTTCTGCTGCTCCAGAGACCAGGACAAGGAGCAATGGATTCAAGCTGCAGGAAAGGAGATTTCCACCTGAACCTCAGGAAGAACTTCCTGACAGTCAGGGCTGTCCGGCAGTGGAATATGCTGCCTCCATGGAGTCTGATGGAGTCTCCTTCCTTGGAGGTTTTTAAGCAGAGGCTGGATGGCCATCTGTCAAAGGGAGTGCTTTGAGGGTGTTCCTGCATGACGGGGTTTGGGCCCGGATGGCCCCTGCGGTCTCCTTCCAACTCTACATTTCTATGATTCTATGATTTGTTGACCTGAAAAGTACTTACCACTCTTCCTCCCTGACGGATTCTTTCTGGATGGAACAACTCGACCCGAGAAGGAAAGTGAACTGGGTTCGAAGCTTAAACCCCAATGATGAAGTTCTTGCTGAACATTATCATCTCTGTTCAATTACAGAAACAAAAATCAAGATGCGCTCGGCAAAGATGTCGCACGTTATTTTTTCAACTGTGGTAAATGAAAGGGAAAGCCTCCCTGAAGACACACCACTGGAAGTTTAAATGACATATTTGTTGATGTAGGTTAGCAGCCTTCCAACATCACGCATTCTTTGTTCTGGTGTAAGTCTTGTATGAACAGATAAATCCTTCATTACACTGAAGTCATTTCGCATCTTACTAGTTAGCCCTACAAAGAAAAGTTCTTTTACTACCAGAAACCTAGTACCAAGCAGAAGTTGCAATGAAGACTGAACAGCAGAGCAACTCCATACACCTCTCTCTACTGCAGTGCTAATCTTGCTGCACTCCAAGGGGCAACATCAGTCTGGCTTAAATACAGTGCTGGGAGAGAGCAGGTAATCCACAGTTGATTCCTCCTCTCCCCCTGAAAAGAGACTGCCGAAAACAAAAGAGAAATGCTGGGAAGGGGTAGCCTCCCTTTTCTGGCTGCTACAGCTGAGTCTTCATTTATACAAGGAGAGCAAAGTACAACAGACTGTCTTCTCTACACTAAACATTTTAACTATAGATTGTATTCAAATGGTATGCAAGTATAATCTGGCTTGATTAAGAAAAGCTACTTGTAAAAACATAACCAGCAACAATATGCAGTTCTGCAAAGGTTAAAAATTCTCCCAGTCTCCCATCTTCCTCCCCTTCTTTCTCACTTCTCTTTCCTTCCACACTGATAATCTTTCCTCACTCTCCTCCCCTGCCCATTACAGGCAGAAGACCTTTCCCCCTCATTCTCTTAAGATATTTGAGTTGCAGCTCTCTAAAAAGCATCACATGACACACTTTTGAGCAGGGTGGTGGTGGTATCCAAGCCCTGACTACAGCTTCTACTTGGCTGATCAGAGATGTTTACAACCCAATGGCTGAAGGCCAGCTACAGATTATTGTTAATAAACTAAAATACATTCTTGTTGCTGTGAACTACCATTAGGTTGACTCTGGGCTTTTCAGATCGTACCCTCGGATGAGGACCTCTTCAGCCCACCCCATCATCGCCTGCCCTGCTCAGGTCTTGCAGAGTCAGGCAGCCACGCTTCCTTGATTGAGTCTATCCATCTGTAATGAGGTCTTCCCCCTTTCCCCACTGCCTTCTACCTTGCCGAGCACTGTGGTCTTTTCTGGCGAGTCTGAGGTCCTCTCGTGATAAGGCCAAAGTACGACAGCTTCAGTTTAGACATCTTGGCTTCCAGGGAACAGCACAGGCTTGATTTGCCGTGAGGAACCAAGCATTTGATTCTTAGCAGCCCACAGTATCCACAGAACTCTGCTCCAGCACCACATTTCAAAGGAATGGATTTCCCTCCTATCTGTTTTTTTCACTGTCCAGCTTTCACAACCTTTGACTGCTTTTGCTGTATCTCTTCTCACCACAAATGCCACCCCATTTCTTCTTAGATTTTCATTTCCTGATGAAAACTGTTCTGTGGTTGTCTGCCTCAAAATGTCCCATTCCCTGTCCGCTTTGGCTCACTCACCCCAAGTATACTGCAATGTTGATGCATCCCATTTCTTGTTTGCTCTGCTAGCTTCCCGATCCATGCTTCGTACCGTGTCATGTTCCTGTAATACTTTTTGCGCAGCTGGACTTTCCTCTGGCTTCAATCCAGCTGCATCGTTAGCCACAGCACTACTCTGCTCTTTCCCAGTAGCTCACTGGTGCCATCCAACTCGGCAGTTTCATCTTCTCAAATTATCTCTCGTTGCATTTTTGAATGAACCATCATTCTAGGCTTGTCATTGCAAAAAGACATTCCAAAGGGGTTTACCATGACTCCATCTGAGCAAGACTAATAAGCATTAGCTGTGGTGCCACTGCTGCTGTCTCTAAAAGAACCCCCACCAGTGTCCACCCACCCCCACTACTGCCACTGCCCAGGGGGCTCTTTTGGCACATTTATACTGATTCTTCACCAAAAGCCTGTTTGAAATAGGAGAGCTTACCAGCAGCACTGCTGCCATCAGTATAGCCTTTTGCCTCACAGGAGCACACAAACCCATCACCACGGAAAGGTAGTGCCTATTTAAAATAGAAAATAACTCCAAAGTACACACCATGGGATCTCCTTAGCATCCATGCCATGTTTCAGCAGTCTAGGCTTCATCCTGAGTTATGCAGGAGTGATATACATAAATTATCAACAATACCTGTAAGGTAGCAGAGCTCAGGGACAAGTATTGCAGGTCCTGGCAGGGCACCTCCTATACCTCTTCTCCTTTTTGGCAGACTAATCAACATTGGTTGAATTCCAGCTGCCAGTAACTTCTTGGTTGTATTGCTGCGTAAAAAGCATCAATGTCACTGGAAAAGGCCCTTGGAAAATATTCAAATATCTGTTTTGCAAAATATTTGACAAGGTTATTAGGACATTTGCAAGACCCCAAAAGAGGGACAATTTTCAATGCCATAAATTCTGGCCAAAGTTACTAAATGCTAACAACTCCTGCATTTCTGGACACCCAGTAAGATGGAAGTTGGAATACTCCAGAAATAAAAAATGAACTCAGCAGCATGGGATTGCCATTTAGAGTAGCAGCTTTGTGTTTCTACCAACTTGGTAAACCCAGTAATTACCTAGCTTTTGACTTAACAAATGCTGACAACAATGTAATTGTCTGCAAACTGTTGTTTGCATCAACAGATGTAAAACAGGATACAAGAAGAAATCTGCATACAGAAGGAACCAATTTCATGCCTAGTATCTTAGTTAGGGAAGGAAAAAATATCTGAAACTCTAGTGGGCTCCTGCCAGTCAGTGCTGATAAGACTGGGCTGGATGGACCAATGTTCGGACTCCACATTTCTAAAAAAAACACACGGTAGGGATTGTGAGGCTTCCCACATACCAGAGTGCAAATCCCAACAGCTCCAGCCACCATAATCTATGGTAAGAAATGTGGGAGAGCTATAGTCTAACAGCATCTAGACAACATGGTTCCCACCCCCTTATACAATGTTCCAAATGTTGTTCTATGAATCTGGAGGCTGGAAATTGACTTTGGCACTAATACAATTGAGACTTTCATTCTCAGAGTATACAGAAATGCACACCTCTTTCAGGCTCACTTTTTTCTTCTTTCAATAAAAAATACATCTCTGGGATCACAAATATTTACTTACAGGCTCATATATATTGTGTAAACAAGCATAACTGAACTGACACACACAGAAATATTCATATAATACTGCCATGCAACACATTTCCAAGACCCTTGCCTTATTTACAAGACCTAAATATAATACATACGTTAAGGCAATATTTCATACCAATTTGTAGTAGTCCACAAAGCTGATTTCAGATCCATCTTCTTTCACGAAGGTATCTTGAGGACTGGATTCCCAATCAATATCATCAACCCGGTACGTTCTGTTGTTATACCTGATCAAGTTTTGAAAATTGACTAACTTATTTTCAGCACTTCTTTTCAAAGAAAAATGCTTTAAATCCCCATGAATAAAGAAATACTGAAAAGAGCACTTAAAACTCCTCCTCTTATGAACTGGCTAAAGTTGAACTGGAGAAGCAGGAAATCAGAAGGGCCTCCATGTGAAAGAAATGAAGCTAGCATAGTTTGCACACAACTCCAGAGTAAGGAGGAGATGACACACATTAGTGTCCCAAAGCTTCTCTCTTACTCTCAGTCAGTTAATTCAAAAGAGGAACTGGTCACTTTTAATACATCTTCATTCTTGTCTGTGAAGAAGATCACTAATGGGGTCATCACTGTCATCCAGGCAAGGCAGAAGTCCACTAACATCTAAATGTTTTGACTATATGAACCCTAGCTTCTCTCCAGCATTTCCGTAACACAGCACAAAACAAGGACTCAACTGAAAAAAATCACACCTTCCACAGCCTGAAAGTTTTGTCCTTTACAGACAAGGATTAACAGTTTGTGAACGTTTCACTTTGTCTATAGAAAAGAGATACACCGGAGTGGAATTTACTCAAACAAAGCCATCAAGTAGTAGACCACTGAGATTTCCAAGGACAGAAAACACTCCTGCAATACGTTTCTCCCAAAGACAACTTCAGTTTAGGTATACATGTCTAATGTGGAATCACTAACGATAGTTAGAAGGGCTGATCCTGTGGTGGTTCTACTTATATTCCTAGAGTGAAGCACTGCAAGAAAATGCAATAGAAATGCCACGGCCCTTGATGAACAGGCACTAAAATACCTGGCCATTGGCAGATTCAACGCATCACAGTAAAATTGCATGCCTTGAGCCACCTAGTCAGAAGGGTACGCACAACTTCTTCAGTGAATTATGCACAAAAAAACCATGCAAAGATTCAGTTTTTCTAAAGGCAAAGGTAGCTTGTGGAAATCTAAGTATACGAGCACATCATGTATATGCCAGTTTTTAAGAGAAGGCTGCATAGTTTGGACAAAAAAGGAAAAGCGCTGTCTTCAAATATGTAGGAAATAACATCCTCCTTATGTTGGAGTAGACAAGAGTGACAGTGGCCTTATCGAAAATGCAAAGTTGTTTGTCAACAGCAAGGATTCCCTAAATACATCAGGAATACAACATTTAGAGAGTGAAATGCTGAGCATGAAGGTTCATTCTAAGCTGGTGAAAAGGAGGAATCAACACATTTTGGGTTTTTTTTTCCTGCAATTGCTCAGAGACAGACAAGGATCACAGGACAGGCACCTGTATTAAAATACCACAGCAACCACAGCTTAGCCTGCATGCCAATCAAGGTAAGAAACCAGAAACTAACTCAGTCAGTCCCTTCCAGTAGACCCCCCTCCCGCCACAAAGCAGTCACACTGGGCAAGGAAAAGTCTGTCTACCAACCCAGAATGAACCTTCCCAGTAAGTACCTGATGTGTCATTCTTTGGGTCAGTGGGAGGAGGGAATTCACACAATTTGGGATATGCTAACATCTCTTCACACGTGGGTGGGAGTAGCTGCTATTTGCAAATACTTCCTGAAAAACCGTCATACAAAATCTGCTTCTGCCAGTTTGGACTTATATGCTTTACATTCATGAATAAAAGCATTAAAGACAGGAAGTGGATCGAGGCAGACCAATTGGCTCGAGAGCAGCAATCATTCCTAGTCTAGATGGGGTCTCCTGTAAGACTTTAAAAGCATCAAAAAGATTTTACCTTGTAAGAATTATCAGGCCAACCAGTTCTTTAGTACACGCTTCCCTGAACTTGTATTCTTCTACTTGTTCATACAAGGAGTACATAAAATCTAAAACAGTTTCACTTCTGAGAACTTTGTGGCTCACATCCGTACATAGCATGATGCTTGTTTCATCTGGAGAATGGAAGTTGCAAAACCCGGCCAAATCATCAGCCTGCCGCAAAAAGAAAGACATTAATCCACAGCTGTATCACATATTAACTGACCACTTATTGTTTTAAGAGAGTTTAAAGGCTCTTGCATGCGGACCTCGAGAAGCAGCTACTGGTTGAGAAGCCACCAGCATGCTCTTCTATACTCGCAACTTAAAAAAAAAAGAAAAGAAACTAACTGATAAGCCTCAAACGGGTTGGTTAACTTTTCGTATTCCATCTCTTCTTTAATGGTGCCCCAGTAACATCATCTATCTATAAAGCATAATCGCTGCTTCCCATTCACACAGAAAACAGAACAAACACAACAAATATTTACAAGAAAACGTTCCCCATAGCTCCCACGCCGAACATACTGAAGGCTACGGATGGCTAGCCAAGCTCCCTCATTTCTGGTCCCTGGAATAAGGGGACAGTATAGGCCACAACTGTTAGCATTAGTGCATTACCATCTCAAGCATGAGTGCCTTGCAAGGGGAGCTTGGACCCTCTCATCTGACTGGATAAATGTATCGCTTGACTTGTCAACATGCTTCTGTTGCACATAACATGTGGCAGACGATCAAACAACACGTAAGATCTTCAAAGATGCAGGGTATCTTCACACACACACACAGCCTACTACTATTATAAGTCCATGATTCAGTAAGGCGCTATAAGCACAACCGAGTTGAGAAAGCCTGAGTTCTGTGAAAGCCTCACTGCTTTTAAGCAAGGCATTTCAATATTAAACAGCTTAAATCTGATGTTTGATCCCCATTTTATTACCTATGTTTGGAATACTGATTGGGTCACTTGGATTGTAATAATTGCGTCCAATTTGCTGCAGATTCATCATTTTCAACAGTCTGGAAAAGAAAGAAAAAAGAGAACTGGTTAGATAATACACATTATTAACAAATCCAAAGAAACTGATATTGAGAAACACCATGGTTTGATTTAGAATATGCTTTAAATTTCTGCATGTCCATCTAAGACAGGAAAGTTACAGCAGTTTGCAGGCTGAGATATAGCCTCCCTCTGCTATTTTGTTGCCCTTTTCCCTCCCCTCCTTTTTTCAAATACGTTTTTCAGCCCCGAACACACCCTGTGCCCTAAGGGGGAATGTATATCACTGTGCTTTAGGCACTCCCCAAGCTGTTTTTGGCTCATGACAGGCCTTTACATCACAAAAAAAAACAAAAAACAAATGAGAAGCAGAGCTTTCCCCTACTTCCTTGTTAGACACAGGCCTTTCTTAGACTTACACAGCCCAGGGAATACAAAATGTACAGCAAAACTGCATAAGATATAGCAGAACACTTTCAAATAAAAAAAAGGTTTGGAAAACATTATAAAATTGAGAGGGGACAGTAGAGCACTTGAGCTCACTGGATGCCCCCTCTTACCTGTGTTTGGCACAGGTGCAAACAAAAAAAAGGCCATTCCAGTTTGCTGCCACATGGAGAAGCAACAGACAATCTAGGAAGATGAAGTTGCTTCTCATCAGAGAAAACAGCAATACTACTGTCTCACCTGAGACCAGGAAGAGCAACTCACCTGGAGTTGACCAACAAAACTGTAAGTTAGTCTAAAAAACTGAGATAACTCAACACATTTAAAAAAAGCTCTTCCTCATAAAGAACAAACATTAACTGTCAACCACACTGGAGACCTGTTATTAGTTGGAATTTCATTAACAAAAAATCAATACATCAAAAGCCAACCTTCTAAAAATAATGTTGTAAAACTGTAAGCATGTAGGTGAAGTCAATGGTGACTCATTGGTTAAGGTGATAGTAATCTTCACCGTCTCTCCCTGTCGGGTCTGACTGAATACTTCAGTAACCTAAAGAAAAATAACAGCAGTTTCATTTATACTTTAATTATCACCTGATGAAAGCAATACGTTACTTAACCTACTGGTTAGGTTGGTCTTGCTTTCATCAGGTGATAATTAAAGTATAAATGAAACTGCTGTTATTTTTCTAGGTTACTGAAGTATTCAGTCAGACCCGACAGGGAGAGACGGTGAAGATTACTATCACCTTAACCAATGAGTTACCATCGACTTCACCTACATGCTTACAGTTTTACAACATTATTTTTAGAAGGTTGGCTTTTGATGTATTGATTTTTTGTTAATGAAATTCCAACTAATGACAGATTCTGCAGTAGGTCACAGTTAATGTTTGTTCTTTTTGTGGGAGAGAGCTTTTTTTAAATGTGTTGAGTTATCTCAGTTTTTTTTAGACTGACTTAAGCTGCTTGTTGGTCAACTCCAGGTGAGTTGCTCTTCCTGGTCTCAGGTGAGACAGTAGTATTGCTGTTTCTTCTGATGAGAAGCAACTTCATCTTCCTAGATTGTCTGTTGCTTCTCCATGTGGCAGCAAACTGGAATGGCCTTTTTTTTGTTTGCACCTGTGCCAAACACAGGTAAGAGGGGGCATCCAAGAGTGAGTTAAGTGTCTTGCTGTTCCCCTCTGGATTTTTATAATGTTTTCCAAACCTTTTTTTTATTTGAAAGTGTTCTGCTATATCTTATGCAGTTTTGCTGTACATTTTGGGGTCCCCTGGGCTGTGTAAGTCTAAGAAAGGCCTGTGTCTAACAAGGAAGTAGGGGAAAGCTCTGCTTCTCATTTGTTTTTTGTTTTTTTTTCTTGTGATGTAAAGGCCTGTCATGAGCCAAAAACAGCTTGGGGGAGTGCCTAAAGCACAGTGGGAACTCTAGTTTCCCCTTAGGGCACAGGGTGTGTTCGGGGCTGAAAAACGTATTTGAAAAAGGAGGGGAGGGAAAAGGGCAACAAAATAGCAGAGGGAGGCTATATCTAGCCTGCAAACTGGGCTTGTAACTTTCCTGTCTTAGATGGACATGCAGAAATTTAAAGCATATTCTAAATCAAACCATGGTGTTTCTCAATATCAGTTTCTTTGGATTTGTTAATAATGTGTATTATCTAACCAGTTCTCTTTTTTCTTTCTTTTCCAGACTGTTGAAAATGATGAATCTGCAGCAAATTGGACGCAATTATTACAATCCAAGTGACCCAATCAGTATTCCAAAACATAGGTAATAAAATGGGGATCAAACATCAGATTAAGCTGTTTAATATTGAAATGCCTTGCTTAAAAGCAGTGAGGCTTTCACAGAACTCAGGCTTTCTCAACTCGGTTGTGCTATAGCGTCTTATTGAATCATGGACTTAAAATAGTAGTAGGCCTGTGTGTGTGGGAAGATACCCTGCTCTTTGAAGATGTTGGTACGTGTTGTTTGATTGTGTCACATGTTATGTGCAACAGAAGCATGGTTGACAATCAAGCGATACTTTATCCAGTCAGATGAGAGGGTCGAAGCTCCCCTTGCAAGGCTCGTTGCTTGAGATGGTAATGCACTAATGCTAACAGTTGTGGCCTATACTGTCCCCTTATTACAGGAACCAGAAATGAGGGAGCTTGGCTAGCCATCCGTAGCCTTCAGTATGTTCGGCGTGGGGAGCTATGGGGAACGTTTTGTAAATATTTGTTGTGTTTGTTCTGTTTTCTGTGTGAATGGGAAGCGGCCATTTTTTATAGATAGATGATGTTACTGGGGCACCATAAAAAGGGAGATGGAATAAAAAGTTAACCAACCCGTTTGAGGCTTATCATTTAGTTTCTTTTTTTTTAAGTTGCAAGTATAGAAGAGCATGTTGGTAGCTTGAAATGAGTAGCTGCTTAAAGGTCCAGCATGCAGTGAAACTCTTTTAAAACAGTAAGTGGTAGTTAATATGGATACAGCTGTGGATTAATGTCTTCTTTTTGTGGCAGGCTGATGATTTGGCCGGGTTTTGCAACTTCCATTCTCCAGTATGAAAAAAGCATCATGCTATGTACGGATGTGAGCCACAAAGTTCTCAGAAGTGAAACTGTTTTAGATTTTATGTATTCCTTGTATGGACAAGTAGAAGAATACAAGTTCAGGAAGCTGTACTAAAGAACTGGTTGCCTGATAATTCTTACAAGGTAAAATTTTTTTGGATGCTTTTAAAGTCTTACAGGAGACCCCATCTAGACTAGGAATGATTGCTGCTCTGAGCCAATTGGTCTGCCTCGCTCCTACTTTCCCCTCTTTAATGCTTTTATTCCTAATGTAAAGCATATAAGTCCAAACTGGCGAAGCATTTCTTCTTTCAGGAAGTTTTGCAAATAGCAGCTCTCCCCCCCAGTGTGAAGAGATGTTAGCATATCCCAAATTGTGTGAATTCCTCTCCCACTGACCCAGAGAATGACACATCAGGTACTTACTGGGAAGGTTCATTCTGGGTTGGTGACAAAATTTTCCTTCCCCAGGTGCTGCTTTGTGGGGGGGGGGGTCTCGGGAAAGGGGGTGTTAAAGTAAAGTTTTGGTTTTTTTACCTTGATTGGCATCAGGCAAAGGGGTTTGGGGTTGCTGTGGTTTTTTAAATACAGGTGCCTGTCCTGGGGTCCTTGTCTGTCTCTGACAATTCGGGGAAAAAAAAAACCCCCCAAAATGTGTTGATTCCTCCTTTTCCCCCACTTAAATAAACCTTATGCTCAGCATTTCACTCTCTAAATTTTATTCCTGATGCTTTAGGAATCCTTCTGTTGACAAACAACTTTGCATTTTGGAAAAGGGGACTGCCTTTTTGCTACTCCAACATAAGGGGGGTGTTATTTCCTAAAATTTTTTAAAACGGGCGTTTTTCCTTTTTTTGCCCAAACTTAAGCCTTTTTAAAAACGGGCAGTTTTGATGTGGCCTAGTACCCCCAGATTTCCACAAGCTCCCTTTTCCCTTTTAAAAAAAATTTGAATCTTTCTTTTTTTTTTTTTGTGCTAATTCACTGAAAAGTTTGCGCCCCCCTTAACTTTGTAAAGGGCTTTGAAATTTTATAAAAATGCTTGAAATTGCCAATGGCCGGGTATTTTAGTCCCCTTTTCCATAAAGGGGCCTGGCATTTCTATTCTTTTTTTCTTGCAGTGCTTCACTCTAGGAGAAAGTAGAACCCCCAAAGGATACCCCTTCAAAACACCCTTAAAGGGGTTCCCCCATTAGACTGTTCCCTTTAAACTAAAGGTTTTTTTGGGGAAAAAAAGTATTGCAGCATTTTTTTCCTTGGAAATCTGGGTTTTTTATTATTTATTTTTGGGGTTTTAGTAAATTCCACTCCTTGTATCTTTTTCCCAAAAAGAAAAAGGGGAAAGTTCACAAACTGTTAATTTTTCTGTAAAGGAAAAACTTTCGGCTGTGGAAGGTGTGATTTTTTTGGTTGATCCTTGTTTTGTGCTGTGTTCAAAATGCTGGGAGAGTGGGTTAAAAGGGTTATTTAGTCAAAAAAATTTAATGTTAGGGGAATTTCTGCCTTCCCGGGGTGAAAATAGTTGGGATCTTTTTCACAGACAAGAATAAAAGTTTATTAAAAGTGACCAGTTCCTCTTTTGAATTAACTGACTGAGGGTAAGGAAAAGTTTTGGGGGACACTAATGTGTGTCATCTCCTCCTTACTCTGGAGTTGTGTGCAAACTATGCTAGCTTCATTTCTTTCACATGGGGGCCCTTTTCTTTTTTCCTTTTTCCCCCGGTTCAACTTTACCCACATAAGAGGAGGATTTTTAAGTGCTCTTTTAGTTTTTTTTTTATTCAGGGGGTTTTTAAAGAAAATTTTTTTTGAAAAGAAGTGCAAAAATAATTTAAAGGTTTTTTTAAAACTTGATGGGTAAAACAACAAACGACCGGGTTGATGATTTTGGTTTGGGGGAAATCCAGTCCTGTCCCTTTTCGTGAAAGAAGATGGATCTGAAATCAGCTTTGTGGACTACTAAAATTGGTATGAAATATTGCCTTCGTAGTATTTTTTAGGTCTTGTAAATGGAAGGGTTTGGAAATGTATTGCATGGCAGATTATTTTAATATTTTTGTGTGTAAGTTCATTATGCTTGTTTACACAATATATATGAGCCTGTAAGTAAATATTTGTGCCCCCAAGAGATTATTTTTTATTGAAAGAAAAAAAAAAGTGAGCCTGAAAGAGGTGTGCTTTTCTGTATACTTGGGGAATAAAAATCTCAATTGTTTGGTCCAAAAGTTTTTTCCCAGCCTCCAGATTCATAGAACAACATTTGGAACTTGTTGGGGGGGGGAAAAACCATTTGTCAGATTTTTTAGACTAAACTCTCCCACTTTTTCTTACCATGGGTTATGGTGGCTGGAGCTGTTGGGATTTGCCCCCCGGTTTTTGGGAAGCCTCACAATTCCTCCGTTTTTTTTTTTTTTAGAAATGTGGAGCCCGAACATTGGTCCACCCAGCCCAGTCTTATCAGCCCCTGACTGGCAGGACCCACTAGAGTTTGGGATTTTTTTTCCCCCCAATTCCGGGGATGAAATTGGTTTCTTTTGTATGCAGATTTCTTCTTGTATTTTTTACATCTTTTAATGCAAACAACAGTTTGCAGACAATTACATTGTTGAAACATTTGAAATCAAAAGCTAGGGTTTATCTGGGTTTCCAAATTGGTAGAAACACAAAGCTGCTACTCTAAATGGGAATTGCTTTCTGAGTTCATTTTTTTTTTTCTGGAGTATTCCAAAATTTCCCTCTTACCTTTGGGGTCCAGAAATGCAAGTTTTTAGCATTTAGTAACTTTCCCCAAAATTTTTGGCATTTAAAATTGTCCCCTTTTTTTGGGGTCTTGCAAATGTTCCCAAAAACCCTTTTTAAATATTTTGAAAAAAGAATTTGAAATTTTAAGGGGGCCTTTTTCCCTGGCATTCAAAACTTTTTTTTGCAGCAATACAACCAAGAAGTTACTGACTTGAATCAACCAATGTTGATTTGTCTGCCAAAAAGGGGAAAAAAGGGGTTTTTGGGGGTCCCTGCCAGGACCTGCCAAAACTTTCCCTGAGCTCTGCTACCTTTTCAGGTATTGTTATAAATTTTTGTTTTCACTCCAACATAACCCGGTGAAGCCTAGACTGTTTAAAATTTGGGATGGATGCTAAGGGAGATCCATGGTGTGTACTTTTGGGGTTTTTTTTCTATTTTTTAAAAAGGCACTCCCTTTTCCTGGTATGGGTTTGTGTGCCCCGTGAGGGAAAAGGCTATATTTATGGGCATTTTTCTGCTGGTAAACTTTTCCTATTTAAAAAGGGGTTTTGGTGAAGAATATATAAATGTCCAAACAGCTCCTGGGGGGCCCTAGTGGGGGTGGGGTGACACTGGTGGGGGGTTCTTTTTGAGACAGCAGCAGTGGCCCCACCCGCTAATGCTTATTAGT
>CAOLHI010006253.1:0-38575 GCA_948474755.1 Ctenosaura bakeri
ACTGAGGCACCACTAGTATCTAGGGAGCTTCGGGATCCCCGTGAGAGAAGCGATGAGCAGTAGATTCAAAGAAGCTGATATTGATACTGAAGGAGTCGTTACCAAGGCTGAAGTCAGTACCGAGGTAGTTGGTAAAGATGAAGATTTCGATACCATTGGATCTCGAGGTGGACGGATGGAAGCCAAAGCAGTAAACAGAACCGTGTTAGGGGACACCTGATTCTTTAGGTGAAGAGCTTGCTCCCAACACTAAGATTTCAGATGGGAGGCTATGTTCTTTAAAGTTTGCAAAGTGAATTCCTTGCAAATAGAACAGGCCCAGACATTATGAGCCTCCCTGAGGCAGAACAAACACCCTGAATGAACATCAGAAAGCAAAACCTTGCAGCCACAAGATATGCAAAGTTTAAAAAGTGAAGAAGACATAAGAAAGAGAAGGGGTTCTCACAATTCTCACATGGAAATAAGGAAAAACAATCCAAGAAGAAGGAATGCTGATCAGCAGAGGAAGCCTTCTGAGCTGCTAACTTGTCGGCGGACAAGAAGAAACTGAGGACAGACCATCAGCTTGGCAGGACCGAGCATGCTCAGTACTGAATAGGGGAGGGGTTCCCGCCAAGCTGCTCAGCTCTGGAACTTTTAGAAACACAACTGCAAACGCGCGAAGATCCCAATGTGTGAGGCACAGAGACCACGAAGAAGAAAGCAAGTAATAAACCATTAAAACATAACACAGAAACAATGTGACACAAAAGAAGTAGAAGAGTAACCAAAATCTTAATTTCGCAGGCCTGTAAGTGCAACTTGACATGTCTACTCAGAAAGAAGTCTTTCCTGTCCTGTGTGGCTATCTCCTAGGTAAGGGTATACAGAAGTACATGTTTAAGGTACCTTTTAAAGGAAGAAGATCCATTATATGGTTATCAACTGGAAAATGAAATCCAGGGTTAACAAGCAATGCAAATAAAGACAAAAGTTAGAAGAGAAAATGTCAAGTATAAGAACAAGAAAAATCACCAGAAATAAGGAAGAGAGGTGAATCAATGGATTGGTTTCAGAAAATAAAGAAAAATCAACAAGATAAACTGGAGCTCAAGCCTCAATTCACCTCAAGGTAGACAGTATAATCTTAAAATGGATAGAACGTGGAAAAGGAAGCCAGCATCATCAACAATGCATTAAACACCTACCTTTCTTATGTGTGTGTGTTTTCATGTATGCGTACATATAAGCACACATATAATATTAAAGTGAAATCCTTTAAAACAATCCTTTATCTACCAATTTAACTAAAGGTTGGGAGAGGGATCTGAAACTCTGAATAGGAAGATGACTGACCTTCTGCCTTTGGGATTACAAAGGGATTACTGGATAATAAAAAAAGTTTTAACACTGTCTAGATTCATACGGAAACCACTACAAGCAACAGGTCAACGGCTGGAAAAGCAATAAAGAATAAGTCACCTCTCCCCATCTGCAAAGGGGGTAAGGGGGGGTTTCAGGAAGGAGGTAATTATCTAGGCATCTCAAGGAGGTTGGCCAGTGCCTGTCTATGAACCATAATAGGAAAATCTTCAGATTCGCCAGTCTTCCAGTTGTGTGAAAGACTTTGATTGGCATACATAGGTTGCAGATCCAGCTAGAAACAGAGCACACAAGTTTTCCAACAGAAATATATATAATAATGTTGTTATATATTTATGTTGTAACAATGCTGTAATATTGTTGCAATGCTCTAACATTGCTTAAATCTGGATTTACCACTGAGAGCCTATGTAAAAGGGAATCATCACTGCTTGCAGCTGCTTAACAAGTGTTATTTCAACACACACATTTGCTGTATTCATACATTATATTTTTAGATGTATACTCAAAGTTACTTATACTTTGAATATACTGTAGCATATCTCCTACCTCATATCTCTGTAGCATAAATCTACACTCACATAGTTAAGTGGTGGTTCTGCTATACAGTTCTTCTGCTGAATATTAACAAAATGCAACTAAACGCATATCTGCAAATGTGCCTGCTATTTCCACAATTCCAGTGAATCAAGTGGCACACTGAACGCATTGATAAATAATTAGGCACTATCCAAGAATACACAATTGCATATGCAACAACTGCACTTACAGAACTCTGCTTAAGCAATTGTGAACTGAATGCAGATGTTACACTGAAAGAGTACAACAAAAAATCTAATGAAACTTACATGCGTGTCAAACACCAACAGGATGCCAACTATCATGTGAGATGAAAGACTGTAAAAATCCAGTTTGTTGCCCTACTTTGTAGAGTCTTCTAATGAAATCTTTTGAAAAAATAGTGTAATAAATGTGGCATTACAAAGAAATGTAATTTATCTTGCATGTTACTGACATAAACACGACTAAACAATGCTGCAAGTCCATTTTCATTTTGACATTTTTCATTACACACTTTGAAAGTGATGTTTAATCATGCGCATTGTTTTCAAATCTCCTCCTACAATGATGTGAATGAATTTTAACCATTACCTATTAAAAACTCTTCATCTGCTTTCCATTTGGCAATTTTTTTTTTAATGTAAGGGAGATTCATACAAATACCATTGTTTGGGTGTGGAACTGTTGTATTGTACATTAAGGAACTATAAAAAGCTCTTCTTGTTATAAACATTACAATTATATCATAAATTCATCCAGTTCCTCCATTTACGCAAAATGTTCTCTCCTGAATCTCAACCTTATGCCCCTTCTGGTCAAAGACTCAGGTGACTTGAATTCCACCACCCCTGTAGTTAACATATCAAACACAGCTACTCCCATCTTTCTTTCTTTGATGTACTGATTAGTATTGCAGATGGGGTAGCCATCTTCCTTTGCAAAAATTCATAAAAGAGCTGATAATACCGTAATATCACATATTAAGATCTGTTAATGTTTCCTTTTTGCTCCAGGTATGGAACTCCTAAAGCAGATTTAAAAAAAGACTCCCTCAAATAAAATCTCTTAACAACAAAAAATACAATATAGCAGTAAGGAAAAAAAGCATTAACAAAGGAAACTCAGAAAACAAAAAAAAGAGAGCAAAATGTAATTATCACTCATGCCAATGATGTTCTGGAATTAGCTAATTTTCACCTGGTGATTCAACCTTGACAGGAAAGGGTTCATGCTATAAAGCTGCATAGTCTGTGTGTATAGATAGGGAGCTGGATGAGCCCAGTGAGTCATTGTACAGCCAGCCAGACGGGAGACCGAAAGATCAGCTCAAGCACCAAAGTGTAGTGGGCCAACTGAAGACCAAGTAGAAAACCAGGAAAGGGATAAAGAACAAGAGCAGGAGGAGGGCGGGATCAATCAGTGCGGTATGAAAGACAGAGCAGAAATAGGGAGATGTATGGAAGGACAATGTTAAGTAGGAATGGGAGGAGAGAGGACAGAAGAGAGAACAGAGTGGGTCACACAGACCAAAGAACAGGATGACAAGTATTGAATAGATCCAAATGAATCCTGAATCTCCAGCCAAATGACGCTGATTTGGATAGATTCAGGAAGTGGTCAGACTGAAGCAGCATCAGTTTACAGCATACTGAATCTGAACAATGCTGAAATTCTGATAGCAATTTGTGTGGACACAGACAAATTGTGTGGACATAGTCCACTGTGCTTCCACCTTTGACAGTATTAGAGTAACTGTATATCTGTATCAGATTAAAATACTTGCCTATACATTAGTTAAGGGCATTCATAGTACTACAGCTGCATAGATACATTAACATATAACGATGCTATATTTTGAACTCTGACTGAACTGACGAACTTGTGATATGACTTCTTACTTGAGACCCTCCAATCATGATATATCTAGATTTGGGCATATATTTATTTCCAATTTATATCTTCTTTTAGATACATTTTTTCAAAGCCGTTTGATTTTGTTTGGCTACTACTATTAACATTTTGCTCATAGTACGATTCTGTAGAGCTACTACTACTCTATCAAAGATGGCATGATATCCCATGCTTTTACTAAGGTAGTATGCTTAGAAAGAGCAAGCATGGTCTAGCAGTTTGAGTGTTGAACCATGCTTCCATCCACCCACATCCATCCATCCATCCATCCATCACTTGATTTATATCCTGCTTCTCTTCCTGGTTGGCACATAAGGCGGTTTACAAAAGGCAATGAATACAATAAGAAACAAATAGTTAAAAAGATACAAAGTGAAGATTAAAGCAGTCTTAAATAACAACAAATTTAAACCAAATACAATCTTACTTTAAAACACATTAGAAACTGTACGGCACCATAAATCCCTGCTCAGTCATGGAAACCCACTGGTCAGTCTTGGGCAAATCACACCCTCTCAGTCTTAAAGGCAAGGCAAAAATTATTCTGAATAAATCTTACCAAGAAAATCTATAACAGGGTCACCATATGTCAGCATCAATTTGAAGGCAAATAACAACAACACACAGGCTTAAAGTTTCAAAATAAAGTGGGGAGAAACAGGTGTGAAAAAAATAAAAAAAATAAAAAAAAGTTGGCAAATGTATTTGGAGTGCAAGCAGTTGTACAGTCCTTTTACTTGTTACAAGTTTTGCAATCCAAAGTAAATGCTTAACTTCAGTGTGAACCAAACTGAACCTACACAAGTTAAGCTCTTATAAACTGTGTGTATAAACTTCAAGTTACAACTCATGGCAACCCAGTAATTTCATAGAATTTTCTTAGGCAAGAAGTACTCAAGAGTTGGTTTTGCCAGCTCCTTCCTCTGAAATACAGCCTACAGCACCTGGGAGGTCCCAAGTTGTTAGACTTTGACTGCCAGAATCCCTGACCACTGACAACATGGAGCACAGTTTCTATGAACTGAAATCCAGCAACATCTGAAGTTTTTGTAGTTGAGAACTACTGCTACAGACAGAGAATAACCTAGCTCCAATGTGATTAGGATATCCATGAACCTTGGTCAAGATTTCCAAGAATCCTCTTGCTGACCCTTCACTTCATTTCTCCCTCTTTCAGTCACTGCAATGAAAAATTTTCTGGATTAATGGGTGAAATCCTCTTTGTGTTATACACAAGTATAAACTCCTTTACACATGAAGTTGTACTATTCAGCTATTGCACTATGAATCAAAGTTCTGCAAGTGCAATCACTTCACATGCAGTTTTGCCTTCTTGGGTGGTGCATAACTATCAGTTCCTTCAATGTACTACTTGATTCACTGTGATTGTGGAAACAGCAATTGTAGATTTCCTCATTACGCAATGGGAAAATAAGCAAGCACTTTAGCTGATATGTAACTGATTCAAAAGCATTCAACTGAAAGATAGTGGAGCACAACCACTGTATACCTATGTGAGTACAGATTTACACCACACAAGTACAACATAAGATTGCAGCCTAGGGTTACCAGGATCGGGGGCGGGGGGAAGAAGCTAAAATAATCTTGAAACAATGGGGTCAGACACTAGTTTCTTCCCACTCTGATAAACCAGTTCAGATCTAATGGGAAACTAGTGTTAAGAAGTCCAGAAAGCATTCAGTTCTAGTCTCTCTGAGAATGCAAGAGAGAAAGGGAGGTGTGAACAAGGAGCATAAAGACACAACTCTCAGAGGGATCTTAGCTTAATGAGACAGCCAATACTTTGTCCAACTGTTCAAACCAATAGGAAAGTCTATCAAACATGTATACAAAGGCCATTTCTGCACTAGACTGTTATAGTGCTATTATTCCACTTGCAACATCCTATGGAATCCTGGGGTTTGCAGTTTTGGGAGGGGCTGGCCAGCCCCTTCCTAAACTGCAAACCCCAGGATTCCATAGGATGTTGCAAGTGGAGTAATAGCGCTGTAACAGTCCAATGCGGAAATGGCCAAGGAGTAGAAACTGGTGTGATTGCACACATCTGAGTGATCTTTCTTTCAACTTCTGCCTACCAACAAATTATAATAAGAAATTATTGCAGTTCTCCAAATTAATAGGTAATTTCACAACTGGGAAGAGACAAAATAACAGACTTTATTTGATTGATTATTTTCTGGAAGCTTTGCTGGCTTTTATATCTAAGTTACTCATTCTGGGGAGCGAAGGAAGAGAAGGGAAAGTATTTTTTCCATTGTCCACCCTGCCAGTTGGCAACCCAGGATTTCTGCTACAAGAAGAAAGAAGATGAGAGCTGGCTATGCTAATCGCATGATCGTAATAACCTTCTAAAGAATGCACAGGCCATCTGGATTTTTTAAAAAATTGCTTTAAGTGCACAATTTCGCAATGAACAAATGAGGAAAAAATGTGAGTTAAGTGTAAAACAGGCTCTACCTTTCAAACGCAAGAGTATGGGCTTTAGGACAGCCATTGAGGGCAAGGAGGTAACCAAGGCGAGAGAGAATACAAGTATAATCCCTTGCAGAGGAGTTTCTTGGAAGTCAGCCCTCAATTCTCCATGCCAGACCCACTGGCCTTTTGTTTTGAGTCAGCCAGGTCTTCCAATACACAATGGCTGCAGAGGCCAGATCGACAAGAAATTCGTATGTTTTTGCAATCTTATTGTAGTTCAACATATGATGCTGTGTTGCACAATGAAGGACTATAATCCTGGGTGGGTGTGCAAGCAATGAGAGCCAGCTTGGTGTAGTGGTTTGAGCACTGGACCAGGAGGCCTGTAGACAAGGGTTCAATTCCTTGCTTGGCTATGGAAACTCATTGGATGACCTTGGACACATCACATTCTCTCAGCACCAGAAACCCCCAGGATAGATTCATCTTAGGATTGCTGTAAGTCAGAAATGACTTGAAGGCACACAACAACAATAGTCCCATGAGATGCAGAATAAAGGAAAGAAAATTCAGCATTGGAAGAAAATTCAGAATTGGAGTTGTGTTCTTTTTGCCCACTGAACCTAGGGCCATTTGTTAGGGCCTGTGGGCCAAGGCAGGGACTCTGGCAAGCTGCTTGCCACCCAATGACCACACAATTCCAATCTCTGCACTTAAGGCAGTTGGGTACATTTAATATCTTTAATAGCTTCCAAAGAAACAGCTATGTTCATCTCCTATAGCAAAAATAATAAAATGCCTTATAGCACCTTAAAGACCAATAAACACGTTGAACATATCCTATAATAAATGTGTTAGCTTTTGAAGTGCTGCAAGAATTGTTTTTGCTTTTCAATGGCACTGATAAGGGAATCTCATCAGATGCAGCATTTCACACCCCTGTATGACAAGCTCTACATGTCAAAATCCAATCAGCATCATAAGCATTGAAGCTATGGGAACTTTAGGCTGTGTTCCTCAACCTATGATCAACAGCCTTATTGAAGCAATTGAAAATTTGTGTCTTCCCCAGTTGAGGAGGGTGATAGTTCCACGTCTTCCATTGAAGAACTGCTAAGGAGAAAGTGGCATGTCTGTTGGATAGTAAATATGGACTACTTCTTCATTATATGATAACAGCTGCAAGAACATTGTTAACTCAAACCTGGAAACAGACTAAAGCACCAGTGAGGGAAGAATGGATTGTTAAGGTTGCTGAGTTAACCCAAGTTGCCAAATTTAATGTGGGTTTTAAAGGATGAGCCAACTGAAGAGTTCTTGAAAGATTGGAAATCTTTTATGGACTTCTTGAGCAATAAGAAATCTAATGATGTAATAATTTGTGATTATGGTTGCTAGTAATTCTAATAGGATTATTTAGTTGGATCTGTACTTGCAGTATATTTTTCTTCCTTATGTCTTTGTCTTTCCTTATAGTTTGGTGGTAATGGGGAATCAGAGCCCCTTTGTGTTCTAGAAAGTTAGTGTTTTAATTAGTGTTTAATGTCTTAGCTAACTGTGTGTTTAGTTCTGGGTTTTTTCTTGAATGTATATTTCTTAGCTTGTGATTGTGATTTTGATTGTGAATTAAATTGTTTCAAACAATTTTTTAAAGTCAAATGCCATGTCTGGAGGGGACAGTATTTGTGGAAGTTGTCCACACAAGTCAGAACACTGATTTTTCAATATTCTGATTCACACAGAGAAACTCCATGGATACAGTGGGGGGGGGGTCTCCTTTTCAGACATGCTCCAATTTTTGCTTGAGGAGGCATGGCTAGTTTACTCTCCTCTTGGTGTGTAGAGCACACAGGCTTACCAAATGTCTGAATACAGCCACTCTCTTCTGGGAAAGGAATGCTCTTAACATATCTCCTCTGTACATGAAAAGTACACGAGCTGTACTCATGCTGGGAACGTAAATATATCCCAATCAAGGTGACAGAATAATCGAATAACAGAACTGTACAACTGCAAGTGATGCCAAAGCTAATCTAATCCATTCCCATGCCAGTGCCAGAAATCTGCAACTTAAGAATATCTGGCAAGTGGCCATCCAACCTCTTATTTTTTAAAAATATAGAGAGAGAGAGGGAGAGAGAAAAAGGAGAGGTACCTGCTGCGTAGTTTCTATCTTCTGACCTAGCCTCTCCACTGTTGAACAGCTCCCACTGTTGGAACTTCTTCCTAAAGTTTAGTTGGAATCTCCTTTCTTGTAATTTAAACTATTGGTACAGATCCTGCCCTCTGGGGCAGCAGAAAACAAGCCTGCTCCATATTACATGTGACAGCCCCTCAATTATTTGAAGATAGCTATCAAATCCCCTCAGATTTCTGAAATTCCCTCAACTGCTCTTCATAAGGCTTAAGGCCTTTCCACACTACACTATTATAGCGTTGTTATTCCATTTTCAATGTCCTGTGGAATTCTGGGGTTTGTAGTTTACTGAGAGCAAAGAGCTCTCTGGCTGAGAATTCTAAATGCCCCTCCCTAAATTGCAAACCCCAGGATTCCATTGGATGTTGAAAGTGGAATAATAGTACTATAACTGTGTAGTGCAGAAATGCCCTTATTTTCCATAGTTTCTACCATCTTTGTTGCCCTTCCCTAATATGTTCAAGCTTGTTAATATACTTCTTATACTGTGAAGCCCTGAACTGGACACAGCTGAGGTCTGACCAAATCAGAAAAGGTGCTATTATTACTTTCATTGATCACAATACTATAATTCTAGTGGATGCAACACAAGATTGAATTATCTTTTTTTTTTTACCACTGCATCACATAGTTGACTCAAGTTTAGCTTTTGCTCTAATAAGACCCCCTAGATTTTTTTACACATATACTACTTATAAGCCAGGTGATATCCACCCTATACTTTTGGATCTAATTTTTTCCTGCCCTATTGTAGAACTTTACATTTATCCCTGTTGAAAATTATCTTGTTTATTCTGGCCCAATATTCTTGTTTATGCTGGATTTTTCAATTCATTAAAGCCACCTTAATCCTAAAACATTCTGAAAGATTGGCTACTCTTTCCTGTTTGATGTCATCTGGAACTCTGATGAATATCCCTTCTGTTTCTTCAGCCAAGTCATTTATAAACACAAACACTGAAATAAGGAGAGAACTCTGCAGCATATCACTTATCACTTCTCCTTAGGAGATAAGGAGTCATAGGTAACCACTCCTTGGGTTAAGTTCAACAATCAGTTACAAATCCACCTAACAATACCATCACCTAGCCCACATGTTACCAGCTTGTCTACATGAATTTTTGGAGGGGTGTTACTGCGGTCCAGGCCCACCCAGAGATAGCACTCAATATCTCTTTGATATCAAACGATTCGGCTTTCCTCTGCCACTCCGCTCCACGTGTTTGTGAGGTCTCCGGACAAGCACTTAAACAGGCATGGCCAATAATTGCTGGACATTCCATTCTCCACCCAGGCAAGCCAGATAAAGTCGGTTCGTGACTTCAGGGACCTCTCCAGCAAACACCTCGTTGCATATGCATGATACTAACAAAGGCTCCCTGCTCCAAGCAGGCAGCCCAACAAAGCTGTACTAAGTGCTCCGCATTTGCATACTGGCTACGCTATTGTTAATTCAACTCTAAGTCAATCATGCTAAATTCTGACCTTTCCAAGGCTTTGTCCCATGCCCAAAATGCATTATTCTCACCGAGTAAGGTATGGCCTGCAGTCACATTTCTCCCTATAAAAACCCCTGATTCCGAGACCTTCCTCGGATCACTCCGAACTTCCAGACTGCCTTGCTGCCGCTTTGTTTGGCGAGCTGTCCCCTCAGTCCCACGTACTGAGACTCCGTACCAATAAACTCAATCTTCAGACCTCTCCAGGACTACGAGACAGGTGTCGTATCACCCATTTCCCTCCAAAAATCTCTACTCTAAGTCAATCTCTGATTCCTTAGGTATCTGTGTGACTGTGGTGTTTTTAATATTTGTCAGTACTTAATAAACATCATTCTTATTATTTTAACCTCTCTGGCTGCTTAACTGACCTGACCCCATAGACACTGGGTTGCAAGATCCTGCTAAGTTACCCTGCCTCTTGCTAGCTTTAGTGAGTGCTCCAGCTAATTTTCCCCAAAGTTGTGTCTGTTGTTTGGTTATTTAGGTGTCCATCCCAGGACCCCCAGGGATCAGGGTAACAGGGGACTTTACTGAAGGTACTGTTGAAATCTACTACATCCACTACATTCATAGTATTTACCTGATCTAATAGTTTCTGACTCAATTTTTTTTAAAGAACACCATCATGGCTCTTTGTAATCACAGCACTCTTTTCTAAGTACTTAAAGACACAACTAAGTAACAATCTGTTCTAGACCTTTTCCTATTAGCAATATCAAGGTGTCTTTTTGGTAATTGCTTTGATCCTCTTTTTCCTTTTTTGAAGACAGGGACATTTTCCCACTTTCAGTCTTCTGGGTGGGAATTCACCTATTCTCCAAGAATTTTCAAACTTTATAGACAGAGACTTTGAGATTGCATTCCAAGTTACCATATTTGCTGGTGTATAAGATGTGCTTTTTTTCTTAAACAATACCCTTTGAAAATGGGGTGCATTCTATACACTAGCAAATATGGTACTGCTAAAGACATAGGGAATGAACCAGGAGCCAAAGTTCTCCTTGCCCAGGCAAATAGAAAGGGAAGAGGTAGTGGAATCCAGGTGAAGCATTCCTTACTTTCTCCTCCTCTCCTGTGTATTTTGACCTTCCTAGGACCCAAGAAAAACTGGTGCAGCACTCGTTTCATTCCCCTCCTCTCCTGATGCAGCATTCTTTTCATTCCCCTCCTCTCCTGGTGCAGCACTCCCTTCATTCCCTTCACCAGGGAACTAAAAACATTTTTTCCTGAAAGATACCCCTTGAAAGTCTTGTATGCTGGTGCATCTAATATGCCGGCAAATACGGCACTTTAGTATCTTTGGATGCAGTTCATCTTACCCTGAGGACTTGAAATAATTCTCACATCTTTTTACCTATTTCAGACATAGAACACTATCCTGCAACATTTATTCTCCTTTTTGTTACCCATCAGCATTATCCATTTTCTCCATGCAAATGACCTATTGCTTCCTACTTCCCAATCACAAGCAAGAATTTGTGATAATTCAAATCCTTCTTTATATGCAGAATACTGGAGCCTGGAATGAGGTTAGGACCACTCTTGCTAAAACCAATTAGTCCCTCTCCATCAGGCAGTGCACAGCCACATTACATTCACAGAATATATGGGGTTGTATGCCCACCTTGCTCTCTATATGCTAAGAGGAAACAGAACTGCCAGTAAGAGGGCTCTTGCATTTGCAGGAAACAGTACAGGCAAGTCACAATTTTTGTTTCTTTAGTCTTCTTTAAAACTGGTGGCTGCTTCAGTACATTGCTAAATTTCTATCTATTTCAGTTCCTCCTTCTGGTCTCCAGTGATTCCCTATGGAAATGGTTCTCTCTATTTACTTACTTACCATAAATCTCAGTTTACATTTTGAGTCCTGAAATGCAATTATAACATAAATCAAGACTTGCCTATATATGCCTGAGGTATCTGTGGCATCATCATAAGTCAAATGGCAACTTGAAGGCAGGCATATACACCCTCACACACAATGCTGTATACTGCAGGTATGGGGGACAGGAAATACTCTAAATATTGTTATATTGCATCAAGCCTTACTAATGCAATTGCACAAGTGATTGCCCCATCCCTCTCCATGGGTTACATTAGCTATAGCTGATGGGAACTGCAGTCCAACAATAGCTAGACAGCCACATCTTCCCCATCCCCAACAGGCTGGATTTTATCTAATTATATAAAGGAGCCTCTCTTAGAAGAGGAGACAGGGTGAGCGTTGGATATATGCAGCAAAGAAAATGTGGTGCTGGGCAGCAATCAAGATGACTAGACTTACAGCCACCCCCACTCCCACCCCCACATAACTGGGATGAACCAGTCACTTCCATCACTGAAGTAACCTCAGAACCTCCGAACGTTCAGCTTAAACTGTTTGTCTTCTCCAAGACGGTTGAAATGCAGCAATGTTGTCTGGGTTTACTCTGTTCCCTGTTTACTCTGTATTTATTTGAACTTGAGAGCAAAGAAAGGAGAGTTAATTTTCCATTAAGCAGCAAGACTACATTCAACAGAAAATATTCCAAGATTACACAATTCTGTTCACATTTTTCTAAGAGAGATAAAAACCAGATGTATCTATTGATTCATCCCCAAATACTCTCCACTTACAAGAGCAGAAGTCCCCCCCGCCAACACATATACACACTCCTTTCATTTCCAGTTCTTCAGTTTTAGAACTGAGCCACGTAAGAATGGGGGGAAATTATAAAGTGCAGAGCTCTTTATAGTGCATTAGTAATTTTTACTAAGAACCCTGACTAAGACATCACTTAGATGACAGAGCCTGGAAATGTAACTTTTTGGACTGAAGCACCTGGTATCCCCCAGCCAACAGGGCATGTCTAGAGCATATCCTGAGTCTAGGGTTGTAATCCCTATTTAGTCATTCAACTAACCACGTCGCTTTTCATATTATCAGCCTAACCTATCCCACAAAGCACTTGTGATGATAAAATAGGATAATATCCACATATGCAATTGTGAGTTTCTTGGAAAAAAAATACAAAATAAGCATGCCTCTTATAAATTAGCTGCACGCTATTCTGATAAGTGCTTATGATGGTTACGGAACATTGCATTCTCCAAAAGACAGATAGTGGTTAAAAGGTACATGATGGAGACTTAATCTTATTGCTGAAACTAAGCAGAAATTCCACTGTTACCAGCTTAGATGAAAAAGTGCTTGGAACTATAGGCAAATTGTTCTGAACTCTTTGGAGAAAGAACAGGGCATCAGTGAAATAAACAAGTAATTAAAACAGTCATGCTGTCCTCCAAAAGCCAAGCACAATTCAAAAAAAGGTATGCATAATTGTTGCTGAGTCAACTGGAGCAAATTAAGATTTGACTATAGGAACGGATGGACTTTTGGCTTCAACAGCTTTAATTTACTCCATTGCCTGAGCTTCTGTGTTAAAGGATAGATATGTGCATTTATGGAAGAGGGCAGCCAAAGGAATGTACCAGATAATCCCCACTTGTGAACTACTTCCTGCCAAATCCTTGTTCATATTTATTTTCTCCTAATCCCCAAAGGCTGAATTCTCAGATAAGAGAAGTCTAAAAACAAAACAAAACAAAAAGAATGTGACAAAAGCAGAGCCAAGGATATGGTTGAGGGATGCTTCATTGGGAAAGGGCAGCTCTAATATGTTGAAAACAATATGCATGCTTGAAAAAGACCATTCAATCTTATTAACAATGCAAGGAATACAAGAAAGGTGTGATTTAAAGAAAATAAAAGCAAATGTGTATATAATTTCAAATCATGAAAGCAATGAATGCTAACCATACAAACAGAATAGGTTAGAAAAATATAGTTTCCAGCAAACGTGAAATAAAAGCTAAAATGTAATGTTTTAGTGAACCTTCAATTGATTAGGCATAAATTAAATGACACTACAATAAAGTTCACATTGCTTTCATTAATACTCTCGTTACTTGCAGAGCAAGTAAAACTAAGAAAAAAACGAAGTGCTCTGCAAAATGTGTAAAATAACAGGTCAAATCCAATAGAGTTATGAATTAGTTTTGAAAAAAATGCCAAAAATAAAATGGTTACTTCAGTTTAACAAAGCCTTAACATAAGCCTACTATTACCACTGTTCTATTTCTTCCTGCTTCACAGATGCTATTAAGAGATGATAAAGCTGGGCATAATTAGGTAACTTGGAGCTACAGATAACTGCATAAACCCATGGCTATAGGTAACATTCAGTAAACTTTTAAGGAACTCTTGTGAAGCTCTTTGCTACCTGAGAGCTGCTACAGCTAAGTAATTTTTGGATCAAGACTCAAATAGCGATTGCAACTAATATTTTTTCTTCAACAGTTCTTTTATTAAGTCCTTTGTGAAATGAAATGAGTCCTTCACAATCTGGACTGAGAAAGCACAGGAACTTAAAGCCAGCTAGGCCCAAAATATAATATTCCAGCTTAGCCTTGTGTATGTGTCTCTCTGTGTGTGTGTGTGCTTTCAAGTCACCTATCAACTTACGACAATCCCATGAATTTCACAGGGTTTTTCCAGGCAAGGAATAAACACTTCAAGTAAATGTTATACACATGTATCATAAGTTCACAAGAAACTCTAGAAGTTGCTCCAACTAAACTTCTCCAACAGATGTTGCAACAAATTAAAATTGAGCTAAAATATTTACTATCTGTCTGTCTGTCTGCTGTCCACCTATCTATCTACTTACCTACCTACCTACCTACCATTCCTACCTTTGTTGTTGTACAGGATCCGTCTCCTCTTGGACTGCATATTGGCGTGCTGTATGTGCATACACTACATAAACGTGTTGTGCTTTCAATTCAGTTATCTCATCCTATCAAGCCTCTTCATGTACACAGTGTAGAGTTTGGGACTCAGACATCAACATCCTAAAAGAACAATGACTACCATTCATGCCAAATTTTGACAAGAAATGTCCACAGATTGACTGCCCTTACATTGGAAGTAGGATATTCACATTGTCATTCCAGTGAAAATTAATGTCATCAGGGATGGGATCTGTCCAGCATATCCAGCAAGAAGTTCCTTGGCAATATATATCTGATGAATATACCAGGTTTGGCCATTTCTTCAATAGACTGTTGTAGTGCTATGATTCCACTTTCAACATCCTATGGAATTCTGCGGTTTGTAGTTTAGGGAGAGGCCTTAGAAACCCCAGGATTCCATAGGATGTTGAAAGTGGAATAATAGCATTATAACAGTCTAGTGCGGAAATGGCCTTTGATGCGTCTTGCCCACAAAAGGCCAGCATGCAAATATATTCCTAAGTACTCCTATTAACCTATCTGTTTTTTCTGAAGTGTGTGAGAGCATCTCCCAGACTGTTCACAAATTTCCATATGCATACGACTATCTCCTGAAATAAAGCAGATGGTACCTAAAATTGAAATGCTTTTTGCACTCCTAAATTTATAGCATAATGTTCAAATATGGTTAACATTGAGAATAAGTGGCTGGGGCAGGGAGAGTCAGACAGTTTACACTAGTGTAATCAGTGTAATTCCCCATCCAGGGAGACTGCAATTGCATGCCTTTGCTGTGTACACATCAAAGACAGCAACCCATAAATTCAACTCACAGATTCCTAGGCCTTATTGTTAAAACTGAAATTGAATGGAGTTTTTTTTTTAAAGAACATCCAAGGGCTAGGACAAAAATTGTATCCCTGATTTGCCAAGTGGAGGCTAAACAGAGCGTTAACCTCACTAGCTCAATAGCAAACAGCTCCTATGTACAGTAGGCCCTTGGTATCTGCTAGGGTTTGGTTCCAGGACCCCCTAGGGACACCAGAATTCGTTGATGCTCAAGTCCCATTATGTACAATGGTGTAGTAAAATGGTGGCCCTCATATAAAATGGCAAAAGGCAAGGTTTGCTTTTTGGATCTTTATTTTTTTTTTATTTTTTTGGTGGTGGTGGTGGGAGTATTTCAAGTCGTGGTTAGTTGAATTCATGGATATAGAATCCATATATATGAAGGGCTGACAGTATGTTTATATGAAAATAACCATGAGAGAGTCCTAAATAATTGTGCAAAGGATTCCATTTAAGTCTAGCAAAGCCTTATTTTATTATATCCTGCCTTTCCCCCAGGACTGTAACCCACAATAGCTCAGAGTATGATTTTTTTTAAAAAAAGAAAAAGTGTACATAAAACCTTGCTAATCATAGAATCATAGAATCATAGAAATGTAGAGTTGGAAGAGACCACACGGGCCATCCAGTCCAACTCCCTGTCATGCAGGAACACCCTCAAAGCACTCCCGACAGATGGCCATCAAGCCTCTGCTTAAAAACCTCCAAGGTAGGAGACTCCACTACTCTCCGAGGCAGCAGATTCCACTGCCGGACAGCCCTGACTGTCAGGAAGTTCTTCCTGAGGTTCAGGTGGAATCTCCTTTCCTGCAGCTTGAATCCATTGCTCCTTGTCCTGGTTTCTGGAGCAGCAGAAAACAAGCCCCCTCCTTCCTCTACGTGGCATCCCTTCAAATATTTAAACATGGCTATCATGTCCCCTCTTAACCTCCTTTTCTGCAGACTAAACATACCCAGCTCTCTCAGTCTATCCTCATAGGGCATGTTTTCCAGGCCTCTCACCATTTTGGTCACCCTCCTCTGGACTTGCTCCAGCTTGTCAATATCCTTCTTGAATTGGGGTGCCCAGAACTGGACACAGTATTCAAGATGGGGTCTAACCAAAGCAGAGTAGAGTGGTACCAGTACCTCCCTCGATCTAGACACCATACTCCTGTTGATGCAGCCGAGAATTGCATTGGCTTTCTTGGCTGCCGCATCACACTGCTGACTCATGTTCAGCTTGTGGTCTATGAAGACTCCTAGATCCCTTTCACACGTACTGCTATCCAGCCACGTGTCCCCCATCCTATATTTCTGTATTCCATTATTTCTGCCTAAGTGTAGGACCTTACATTTCTCTCTGTTGAATTTCATTTTGTTCGCCCTGGCCCAGCTCTCCAATCTATCCAGGTCATTTTGAATTTTGATCCTGTCCTCTGGCATATTAGCAACCCCTCCCAATTTGGTGTCATCTGCAAATTTGATGAGCATGCCCTCTATTCCTTCATCTAAGTCATTGATAAAAATATTGAACAGCACTGGGCCCAGGACAGAACCTTGTGGCACCCCACTAGTCACTTCTCTCCAGGATGAAAAGCAGCCATCCGTGATCACCCGTTGGGTTCGGTCGGTCAACCAATTACATATCCAATTAACAGTAGCCCTGTCTAGCCCACATTTAACTAGCTTCGATGCAAGAATGTCATGGGGAACTTTGTCAAAGGCCTTACTGAAATCGAGATATGCTACATCCACAGCATTCCCTTCATCTATCAAGCTAGTAACTCTATCATAAAAAGAGATCAGATTAGTCTGGCATGACTTATTTTTGAGAAATCCATGTTGACTTCTCGTGATTATTGCGTTGTTTTCTAAATGATTAGAAACTGAACGCTTAATGATCTGCTCCAGGATCTTTCCGGGTACCGATGTCAGGCTGACTGGGCGATAATTATTTGGGTCCTCTTTTTTTCCCTTCTTGAAGATGGGGATAACATTTGCTCTCTTCCAATCTGCTGGAACTTCTCCTGTCCTCCAAGATTTCTCAAAAATTATAGCAAGCGGTTCCGAAATGACCTCTGCCAGCTCTTTTAGTATCCTAGGATGCAATTCATCTGGCCCTGGAGACTTGAATTCATCCAATGCGGCCAGGTATTCCTGTACCACCTCTCTACTTATTAAGTGCCTCATTTCCTCTGCTTCCTCCCCTGCTCCCCAACCGCCAGGTTGAGTGCTTGTATCCTTCTGGGAAAATACGGAGGCAAAGAAGGTGTTAAGTAGCTCTGCCTTTTCTCTCCCCCCTGTGAGTAATTCGCCATCTTCTCTGCGTAGCGACCCTACTGTCTCCTTCTTTTTCCTTTTCCTGCGGACATATTTAAAAAAACCCTTTTTATTGTTTTTAATGTCTCTGGCCAGCCTAAGTTCGTTCTGTGCTTTAGCCTTTCTGACCTCCTCCCTACATCTCCTGGCTACTTGCTTAAATTCTTCTTTGGTGGTTTCCCCTTCTTCCATTTCCTATACGTGTTTCTCTTAACTCTTAGCTCAGCTGAGAGTTCTTTAGTCAACCATTCTGGTTTCTTCAGATGCCTTCCATTTTTCCTCCTTATTGGCACAGTTTTAGACTGTGCCGTCAGTATCTCCTTTTTAAGGAACTCCCATGCCTCCTGAACTCCTTTCCCTTTCACTATTCCTGACCACGGAATTCCAGCCAGCAGCTCCCTAAGTTTACAGAAGTCCGCTTTTTTAAAATCTAAGACGAGTGTCTGGCTACCCTTATCTTCTCCTTCCCACTGAATGCTAAATTCCAACAGGGCATGGTCACTCCCCCCTAAAGATCCAACCACTTCTACCTCATTCACAAGGTCATCCCTGTTGGTCAAGACCAGATCTAGAATATTTGATCCCCTTGTGGCCTCTTCCACCTTCTGGACCATGAAGTTGTCTGCAAGACAAGCAAGAAACTTGCTGGACCTTGCTGTCTTGGCAGAGTTTGACTGCCAGCATATATCCGGGTAATTGAAATCTCCTATTATTACTGTATCCCTCCTCTTTGAATGTGCAGTCACACATTCTAAGTTAGAATATTAATAAGTTAGAATATTAATACAGTGTTAAATTAAACACAATTTAAAAGGCACATTTATTTAATCATTGTATTTGTATACCACTTTTCTCTCAGAAATGGTATTTCAGGCACCTCAGAGTAAGACTGAACCTTTAAAAATACAATTAAAACATAAAGCAAGTTCAAATATTAAAACACAATTAAATTATATTATTATTATATTTATTTGTATCCCATCTTATTCCCAGTTCAGGACTCAAAGTGGCTTGTAAGAGATTTAAAAAATAGTTGACAAAATATTTATTTGTATCCCATCGTTTTCCCAGTTCAGGACTCAAGGTGACTTGTAACAGATTTAAAAAATAGCTCACAAAAAATAAATGTTAAATAGAGAACAATCAAAAAATATCTGAAACCTGGTAAAAACACACTATTTTAAAAAAACAGCATAATAAAGATTAACAGATAGAACATCCAACACATTGTTTAGGCCAGTGGTTCTCAACCTTCCTAATGCCACGACCCTTTAATACAGTTCCTCATGTTGTGGTGATCCACAACCATAAAATTATTTATTTATTATTTAAATGCTTCCCCCCCCCAGCAAAGGCCACCTCGCCAGCCAGGAACGGGGGGAGGAAAAAACTCTGAGAACCCTCCCGGGCTCTGCTTCTGCTTCACTCTTGTTTCCGCTGGGGGGGGCAGTGTAGGAAAAGTTTCCAGAGTGTCGACCCTGGCCGGGGGGGAGGAATCCCAGCACCTTTGTCTTTTGCGCCAGGCGCAGCTCGCCCCCCCAGAAAAGCACCGCCTTGCGGCCCCCCGGCCCTTCCACAGCACCCCCCTCCATGGCGAGTGGGGCAGGGGCTGTGGCGAGGAGGGGGCCTGCTCCCTGTACTGCCGCTGCCCCACCAAGCTGGCCCGTCAGACAGGAGGTTCTCTTGGTAGCGGAGAAGGGGAGCAATTCCAGTCCCTTCTGAACAGGGGGCAGGAGGACACGAGCGCGTGGCTCGCGCTCGCGCACCACCACTCTTGGGCCTTTCCTGCACATTACCTTATCACAGAGATGGGGGGTGCCATTCCCGCAAGCAGGTTCTTGCGCCAGGTGCTCTTTTCGCTGCTCCTTCATCCCGCAGCTGGCTTCCAGGTCGCGTGACCGCCCCGCCCCTTCCTCCCCCAGCGTAGCCTACAGCTCCCAGGCTGCACTGCGGAAGGAAGGAAGGGGCAGTCACACAACCAGGAAGCCAGCTGCGGGACAAAGGAGCAGCAAAGAGAGTGCCTCGCGCAAGAACCTGCTTGCGTGAAGGGCACCCACCACCTCCGTGATAAGGTAACGTACGGAAAAGGCCCAGGAGTGGTGGTGCGCGAGCGTGAGCCACGCGCTCACGCCTCCTGCCCCCTTTGGCGGGAGCGCGTGCAGCCACACGCGCTCCCGCCAAAGGGGGCAGGAGGACGCGAGAGCATGGCTCGTGCTTGCGCACCACCACCAAGGAGGGAATGGAGCCTAAGACCATCGGAAATACATATTTTCCTATTCTCTTAGGCGACCCCTGTGAAAGGGTCATTCGACCCCCAAAGGGGTCGCAACCCACAGGTTGAGAACTGCTGGTTTAGGCAGAACAGGCCTTGTAGAACCAGTCCTCAAGTGCCTGTCAAAACAGAAAGGTCTATGTTATATACAGAAGGAAAGTAGGGAGGGTTTCAGTCTAACCTCTCTAGGAACAGAGTTCCAAAGTCTGGGGACAGCTACAGAGAAGGCCTTCTCTGGTGTTCCTACCAGATGTACCTGTGAGAGTGGTGGGACAGAGAGAAGAGCCTCCCCAGCAGATCTCAAATCATATAGGATTGTAAGGAATAATACAGTCCTTTAAATAACCTTGTCTTTTGCAAATTTAAAATTAATCTATTAGGACAACAATTATCACCAAAATTAAAGCTTTGCCAGCTTCTCCCAGCCCATCATGTGGCCTCACACTGCTTCCATATGGAGTTCATGGCAGCTGGTAGCTCCAATGGCCATAGAGTGCTGAATCCATTCCAGGTTTTAGTTCTGACTTCAATGGTACTATCCTAGGTGCTGAACTCTATCCTCAAAGTAGGTTCAAAAATGTGTAGACCTCTTTTAAAATTAAATATTAAAATCAGGATGAAATTCACCACTGTGCCACCTCTGCTGGCAACCCTGGAGCCACCAATAGTGGCAATTCACTTGCAGGACGATTGCTGGGGGAGGGAGTATAGGAAAGCCTTTGCTGGGTTCCAGATGGATTGCAGGTTTAATGCTATACATGCCCACAGTTAAAAAGAGCATGCATTGTCTTCCACAAAGATGAATTACTAGGAAAGAAAAAGGTGAATTCAGTGCAAGAAACTGCCATATAAAAGTTCACTCAATAGGCAAAGAGAGCCAAAGTAAGCAAACCACTAACTCCCAGTGGTTAGCAGGATGAAACCTCAATAAACTGAGTACTGATGACATACCAAAGTTGTATGCTGATGGTCACCAGAGATAAGTCATTCCATGACTAAGGATAATCCAAAACAGGTGACTGCAGTCCAATAACTGGATCAGTCTGCTGTCAGAATCTGAGTGAGATCCTATGTCCTCCAGAACCCACAACAGGATTCAATCAGAGAATTGGAGTCCCAGATTGTATGTGCTCCAGAATCACAGCTGATTAGATCAGTGCATTTGTTGCAGATGTTCTGAGCTGTACATTAACATGCACAATGGTCTAAAGACAAAAGATTCCCTTTTATATTCTGAGAGCATTCATTTTCATTTTTGTGGCTATATAAATCTAGCAATTACAGCCTTTATTGTATTTGACTATATATCATTAATGCTAAAAACATTTCATAACACAAATATAAAATCACTTTCTTTGGTTCGTCTCGCTTATTGGATAAATTGGTGAATGTCATCAGTATCTTCTAGCAAGTATGTTAAGTACTTTTGTTACAAATACCTCTCCATAGTCAATGAGAATAAGCCTCCAGCTGCTGTAATTTCCCCATTTGGCACACCTACCCACAACTGTGTCAATGCTGTAGTTAACTCAGGGCTGACAGAGTTGGAGTACTGGGACTTTTTGATAAGTTCCACCTTACTCTGGTTTGTTTGTTCCGGGTGTATCTTCAATCTTCAAAGCAGATGATGCTTGGTTTTTTCCCAACAGCAATACATTGTTAGAAGTTACCATATTCGCCGGCGTATAAGGCGCACTTTCCCCCCTAAAAAATACCCTATGAAAATGAGGTGTATCTTATACATCAGCAAATATGGAAACACTGAAAACATAGGGAAGGGAGGGGGAGTGAAAGGAGTTCTCTCTGCCCAGGCAAACTGGAAGGGAGGGGGTAGTGGAAACCTTGATCTATAGGAACATAGATATTTGTTTCTACAGTTTCTCTTTACCTTCTCCCCCTCTCCTGTGCATTTTGACTCTGCTGGGAATTTCTGTTCAAGCAAACCAGGAAGGGAGGGGTGGTGTGCAGCACTTTTTTCATTCCCCTCCTCTCCTGGTGCAGCACTCTTTTTATTCCCTTCCTCTCCTGTGTATTTTGACTCTGCTGGGAGTTTCTGCATAAGCAAACAGGAAGAGAGGGGCTGTGGTGAGCACCCTTTTCATTCCCCTCCTCTACTTGTGCAACACTCCTTTCCTTCCCCTCCTTTCCTCTGCATTTTGCTCACCAGAGAACTAAAAAATTTTTTCCTGAAAAATACCCCTTGAAAAGTGGGATTCGTCTAGTATTCCTTTTGCAAAATATTTTGGAGTGGCTTGGTCTTGAGAGGGGAATTAAGGACCATTACTGGTAGAAATTAAAACTGTCTGGAATTATTTACTGATATTGATCAGAATAGTTGGTTGAATTTTTAGAATCCTTTTTGTGGCGGTGGGGTATATTGTCACAATACATGCCGGCATTTCAAAATGCATCACAGCACCATTAAACAGAATATAATTGGTCTTCCTTCTTCAAAACAGGATGAATACCGCAGAACTTCAGCTAAGGTTGTAACAGATACTTAAAAATGTTTTGGTCCCCAAAAAGAAAGGGTGTCTCAACACATCATGACATCCCACATCAAAACACAAACCTTCTCCTCCCATTGAGATAATGGGATGAGAAAATTGAATGGCATGAGAGTTTTCATTTTTTGAGTTTTGGTAAAAAAAAATATTCAGAAAACAGTGCACTTTGCACTGTTTATCTATGTAAAAACTGAAGTTTTGAGCAAAGAGATATGGCTTTCTGTGCAACTGACAAAATGAAACAAGAAAACACTTACACCCCTAGTTTCTTTGCATTGTTGAATAAATCTATGATTTTTACAGATGCTTGTACAATCCCATGAGAAATGCACAAACCTGAGGGTTTGTTTTGATGAAGACTATGCAAGCGCCATCTCCACTCACCACTGCCATGAAAAAGTTACAGCCTACTACAGCTATACTGCAGGGGGAGAAAAAAAATTAAAAGTCAAAATTTCTAACAATCCTTTGCTTGCAAAAGGTGCATCAAAGAGCTAAAACAAAAAGGAGAGGAAGGAAGAAAGCATACGCCATACTTGGCCTCACAATTCAAAAACTCTCCTCTGTCTGATCTTGAACGTATAAAACTGGAGTTATGGAATATCTTTTGAAACTGTCAAGAGAAGCATGCAAATCCACTAGAAATTTCCACCACCTCATAAGTGTTCAGGTCTTGATGCCATTATTTATAAACAGTAAAAAAATTGCTGACGATGTAACTACAGAGCACAGACATTCTCCAAAGCCAAAATACTTTTTTATATATCCTAATCTGGCCAAAAATAAAAAACAGTTCAAAGACCCCAGCTAAGATTTATGGTATGATTTAAAAAAAAAAAAGCTAAAATAAGCAAAATGTTCATGGTGATGGATTTAGGCAAGCCATTTTAAAAGTCAGACAAGATTCTTCTTTCTGAAGAGATTCTCAGGCAAGAAAAAGAAAAAGATTTAAGAACCAGTCTGTAAAACTTAACATTCCAATAGTCAGCATTTGTTTTGTCTTAAGTAAGCCATATCCCAAGGTCCTGCACACTGTCCCCCTCCCCAGAATTCCCTTCTCAAACTCACATGAAGACAGTGTTTCTATACATTTATCCTAACGGATGGTCTCCACACAAGAAAGTTTCAAAGAGATTCAAAAAAAGCTCTTTGAAGAAGCTTCAGAGTTCAGAGGGTAATATATACTGAGAGAAGATGGATTGTCATTTGCTCATTGCTATTCTCCACAACAAAAGCGTCAACATATGCAAAAAGACACATTTCTGAAAATACCAGATAATCAAGGATCATTGTCATATGTTTTCAGATGCATATTGTCATACATATTATGGCCATTACTGAAGAAACATTGGAGAAGAATAGAATCCTATACTGCAACATGCAAAATGATCTTTACTCTCTTTAATTCTAACATTAGCCTTATCATCCTTTTTAAAAGAAGAACATGCTGAGTTGACAGGTTGGTTGGTTTGGGCTCCAGAATTTCAGTGTTCTCTTTGTTTCCTTGCTTGTTTGAATACAAATATATTGAGTATACTCTCCATATTCCATGCTATACTTTTGCTAGGTTACAAACTATGCAGCTCTGGAAACAGAGAGCTGCTTCCACTTGATATATTTGTATATTCATCAGTTGATATCAAAGAGACCATTTCATAATTAGGGTAAACATTAACCCCTTTATTGTCTCTGTTTATGGGTTTGCAAGTGTTGTGCATTGCTTCTGTGGTCATTTCTGCACTAGACTGTTCTAGCGCTATTATTTCACTTGCAACATCCTATGGAATCCTGGGGTTTGCAGTTTCAGGAGGGGCCAGCCAGCTATTTGAACAGAGTAGATCATAGTACAAAACACAATATCTTTAAAAATTATGCCTGTCTTGTGATATTTACAACTGTTTCCAGCCTCAGTTAAGCAGGGTAGAGAAGAGCTGAAATACAGAACAACTTGTTGGCGGGAAGGTGACAGTTAGATCTAATAACCTTTTTAAATTCCTTCTTGCCTTATTATGAAGTAATAGACAACTCTCTGTCACTCTTAATATCAAGCTGGCTGATTTTATTGAGTATGTGCAGAAATAATAATGGCCCTTTGATCTGGAAATAGAATTGCAGGAAATCACAAAACTCAGTTTGAAGGAAAGTTTTGCAATCAACTGCATTTTATAGCCCACATTCCATTTTAAGGACATGTAAGAGTTCAAATGCAACCTTTGTCATGATTTACATCCACAGTCACCAGTAGTAACCACACCAGTAATTTGGTATCATATGTAAACTAAGGGGAGGAGGGAAGAATATTAATTTATCGAAGTCCAAATTATATAACAATTTTCATCGTTGTTATTGTAGCTTGTGTGACTTTGTCCAAGTTCACTAAGACAGACTGAAAGACTGCACTGGGATCTTCAGGTGTTTATTTTAATTAAGTTCTTTTTGATACTAAATTTCCTCATATTGAACGTTTGGAAAACACAAAGCATATTTGTATAGCAGATCATTCAGTTCATTCCATATGTGTCAAAGAGCCAATAAAGTGCCTAGCATGTGGATGACTCACAGCTCTATCTCTCCTTTCCATCTAATTCCAGGAAAACTGTTGAAATTCTGAATCAATGCTTGGACTGGTAGTAACAGACTGGGTGAAGAATAATAAATTGAAGCATAATCTAGAAAAGAAGAAGTATTTTTTCCTCAAAAAAGGATTTGATCCATAAACTGTGACCATTTTTCAGAGGAGTCATTTCCTTCAAAAAAGCAAATTTGTATTTTGGAACTACTTTGGAGCCCAAATCAGCATCTGGATGTCAAGACAGCAGCAGTAACCAGAGGTAGTTTGCTCAGTTTAGGCCAGAATGCCAACTATGCCCAATGAAAAACCAGACCCAGTCATTGTAAAGTGTACCCTAGTGCCATGTCTACTGGATTATTAAAATGCACCCTATATCCATCTGCCACTGAGGGATCTCTAGAAACTTCATTTGGCCCAGAATGCATCAGAGCGGGTCCTGAAGGGTACTTGGTCTCAGAAACATATTAGATCCATGCTACAAACACTATAAAAGTTGCCCCTCCACAAAGTTTCTACTCTGCCACCTTATTGCAGATTGCACCTGCAGTCTGTGCCAGCATAGCACAGCTTTTACCAAACTGGCTTTGAGCAAGGCTCCAGCAACAGAATGACCGTCTTGCAACTGAAGATGAAACTAGTGTAATACAGAAATGCTTATCACTGGAAATTCTTGGCGGATTTTCTTCTCAACGAAGCAATGAGCAATTTTAGCTATTTTCTTTCCACTGTGAGAAAGTTTTTGAATATTGTACAGTTTTCAAAACTATTCATAATTTGGGACTTGTTCAGCTCAAAATTTCATGTGGTATTTTTGTTCAAAAACAGCATGTTCTGTTCAGGAATGCAATTTAAAAAAGTACAGTCTTCCCTCCACATTCACAAGTTTGACCTTCGTAAATTTCATTATTCACGAGGTGCTTGCTTGCCTCCCCCCCCCCATTTTGCCTTTCCCATTCCCTGGTCTTTTGTTCAAGCATCCTGCCTTCCTTCTCAGCATCCTGGCAAAAGGCAAGCAAATGGGAAGGAGAAAGGTTTATGCACCTGCAACCCTTTCCCCCTCAATTCACTTGCCTTTCACCCGGGAGTGCAGAAAGAAGGCAAGGAATATGGGTGACAGGCAGGAGAATGGAGGGGAATGTTTCCCTCTCAATTCTCTTGCATTTTGCCCCGGTGCAGAGAAGGAAGGCACACCTGCTCAGGCAAAAGCAAGAGAATGGGAGGGAGGAGCACTCACTCAGGCACTGGGGAGTTATTTGTGTTTTTTTCACTTTCGTGAGGGTTCTACACCGTGAACCCTCACAAAAGACAAGTGCATATGCAATTACAAATATCAACGATGTTTCGTATACAAAATTAATGTCAGGGTAATGTGAGGTTGCAACTCAGAGCATGTGCAGAGTGCTAATCAGGAAGCAACACTCAGCTGCAGCCAGTTGCTCCAGACAGGAAAAAGAAGTCTCGCAGACTAAAAACAATAAGTCTTAGTGATGTTTATTCAACAGAGCACATGAGATAAAAGTTAGGGCTTCTGGCAGCATGCCAAGAAGCATAAAACAGTCAGGCACAATAATCAGCAGAACAGAAAACAGACTGACAGCATGCCTAGATACAATTCCAGAAATAGCCCTTACAGCAGCATGACCAGAGGCAAATGAACCTGAGGTAAAATACATTGTCACCTCTAAGCCTTTTTAAGTGCTTAACCACACCCCAGTCCATATGGGGTGACCAAATGCATTTACAGTGCTATAACAGTCTCGTGCAGAAGCGTCGCTAGTCTACTATTCCAATCAGTACACCATGCTGGCTTGATATATGCCTGGTCTTCATTTTCTACGTATTTCTTCCCTGCGTTCCCTCATTCTTTTCTCTCCTCCTTCTCCGTAAACTAGTATTTTTAAAAACTTATTTTCTTTCTCAATCTCTCTCTCACACACACACAAACAAACACACAGAGGATTGATTTGGGATTATGCAAATATTTAGCAGGAGATGAAGACTGAAAAGGGTAGTGAGAGGAAGAAAAAAACAGGTCTAGTCTAGAGTTACTGATACCTTTGCCTTTTCCCTAATCTTTGTCCCTTCCAACTAGGTACAAGTCTAAACAGACGAAACTTATTCCATGTCCTTCCCACCCTCAATCCTGCTGTTTCAGCTCAACCACAGTTATTTTTAATGGCACAGTTACAGCAATGTACCATTTGCATATTCCCACTGTGGAAATGGTTTGGATAGGTTTGCAACAGAAGAAAACATTTCAAAAATCTACTTGGTGCCTCAATGGATATGAAAAGTATGTTCCAGAATCACAATATAACCTTTTTTTCCCATTGCATCAGAAAGCAGTAGCTCGTAGACTTAAAAAACAATGGATCAAGACAAATTATGTCTGGCGGCTCGTTAAGAGATCAGCTCACAGGAACGTGTGAGTGCATATCTAGAACACCTCAGTTTCACGCAACAGAGATTAATGCTGTGACAGATGTACTTGGGTGAATATTTTCAGTATGAAAAATGGATTCCTTTCCCAACAAAGTTTAGCTCCGTGTGTATGCTAAGTCACTTTTGCTCCACTTTGCCACAATTTTTTTCCACTGCTCTTCTTCTTTTTCCTTACTGGGTTTCTTTCTTCATCAGAACATGCTCCTAGGCAATCAGATACTGTGGAAAGGGCAAATGAATCCAGATAACAATTAAGGCACTGCTGCCGTCATTGCCTTAGCTTCACTTTGTACAGATGGAATAGGAATGGGGCATAATCAAATGCAAATCGGCCACTGTTCTACCTGTCTCTGTCTCTCTCTCTTTCTCTTCCCTCTCTCTCTCCTCCGCTCACCCCCCACCTTTCTCCCAGCAGAGGAGCCAAGAAATTAAAACAAAGTACAGCTGAAAAGCTATTAGTGCAAAGTTTTTAGAATGATTAAACAAACTATTCTATTAAAACCACAGAGTTAAAATGCTTTAAAGCACATTTAAAATATAATTTAAAAGACAGAAGTACAGCACACCTCATTCAAAGACTCTTCTACCACATGAATTACGAGCCAAAGGCTTGCCTAACAGGTCTAATAGGGTTGCCTGGATGTCTGCCCCCACCCAAATAAGGTAAACACTTTCCTGCTTGAAGCTCCATCTCCATCTCTCGTACCTCCTAATGATTTCGGTAAGGACTTTGGGACCTGAGCACAGGAGGATATTAGTCAAAGTTTTCAGCGCTAGGGCTATGCCTGTTCCCTTTATTAACCATCTCCAACCAGAGACAGGTAAGGAAAACTATACTCTATTAGTATTATTAAGACTTTCTGAAACCTTTGATATTTTTAATTGCAATGTTTAGGTGACACAGCTGCTGGATCTTACAGACATCCTATCATTCCTGGAAGATGGTCAGTCGACAATAAAAGGCAAGTGAGGGTTCCAGCATATGTCATTTTGCTCTCCCATATTTAAAAAGTGTGTATGAGACTGCTCAGTGAGTTCATGTAAAAGCCAGGTATTCCTATAGTTGAGAGCCAGCATGCTGTACTGGTTTGAGCATTGGACTACAACCCTACAGACCAGGTTGCAATTCCTCGCTCAGCCACAGAAACCCTCTGGGTGACCTTGGGCACATCACATACTCTCAGAACATTTTCACACGACACTCTTATAGCGCAATGATTCCACTTTCAACCTTCTATGGAATCCTGGGGTTTGCAGTTCTGGGAGGGGCCGGATCACCTTAGGGTTGCCATAAGTCAAAAATGACTTGAAAGCACACAGCAACAACAATTCCTATAGTCAGGCTGCTTTTTCATGGCCAGAGCCTTTCTTGGAGCCTACCTACAGAGGTAGAATAGTACATTTGGAACTCAAGCAGGCACACATCTTGACACCCTCCATGGAAACCACATTCCAAAAATTGATGCCGTAATTTTACTCCATTGTCACTAAAACAGTTCTAGCAGTTTCATGTTCATGAGGAACAAGCCTTTGCAATGCTAATGTGTCTTAACAGCCCATTTAAGTCCAAGCCGTCCCACAATACTTTTTATTACAACAGGGATAGTTCACAATGGCATTTTGTTGCTGAGACCAATCCATACCTCCACTACTGTGAAGACTGCCCCTAAACTAAGTAGGAACACAGGAACCTGAGTGTGAGTGGCCAATGATACCATTGTCCCTGCCGACCAAAGAGTGTATCTATGGGCCCTGATTCTCCAACACACCATTTGTCTGGACGAAGAACCTGATTTCCCTGTTCCCCATGGTGTACCATTTTCATGATAACAAGAATATGACATGACATTATTACTCTTTTTTTTTTAGCACGCTTATTAAATAAACAAGTAATGTTAACTTTTTATACCAAAAACATTGCTCTTGGGGCGATTCAGGGCATATTTATATTTTAACAGTATTTTTAATATGAAATAATTTTGAATAGTAGTATGCTACTAATTTGCCTATTTATTTATTTTATTCATTTATATCCTGCCTTTTTCCCAATAATGGGACCCAAGGTGGCTAACAATGTATTCAAAACAGTAGAAACTTTAAAAAGTACAAGAACATTAATAAAACAATTAAACAATTTATTAAGTTAAAACATTAAAAATTAAAAATGTAAAAATTCATTGAAACACTATGTGCAAACCTTAAAAACAGCACCGCACAATCTTAAAAAGCCCAACCTGAGTCAGTTTATAAGAGCCTGATGGCACATAATGTTTTCACCTACCAATGGAAGAACAATCTTGGGCTCTCTACGGAGGGAGTTCCAAAGTCTGGGAGCAGCCACTGAGAAGCCTGTCTCCCCTGTTGCCAACAAACAAGCCTGAGAAGATGGTGAGAGAGAGGCCATTTCCATGGCTTACCTTCTTGCGGCGGCATCCAGTGGCAATCCTGGAAGCAGCTCTGCTGGGAAGGGAGCACAATGGCAGCATTTCCCTCCATGCAGGACCAGCTCCCTGCAGAAGGAAGGGAGTGCTATGGACATGTTGCTTCCTTCTGCAGTGCAGCCAGGTACTCTCCCGGGCTGTGCTGAAGCAGGAAGTGCCGCCATCTCATTTCCTGCCTTTCTGCAGAACAGGTAAGTATGGGATTGTGGTGTGATCATGGGTCATAATTTAACCCATGATTGAGTCACCTGGGGATGGAAGAGGAGCGGGACCACAACAACATCATGCAGAAGTGTCATTGCAGTCCTGACCTTCTCCCATCCCCATGGTGGGATGGGAGGGTGCTACAGAAAGGGCCTCTCCAAATTATCTTAGAGCTCTAATGGGCTCATAAAGGGAGATACAGTTCTTCAAATAACCTGGACCCAAGTTGTATAGGGCTTTATAGGTCAAAACCAGCACTTTGATTTGCTACTAATATATTACATCAACAAGTACTTTAGTGATTTACTTCTTTTTTAAAAAAATGGAACTATAGCAAATTCCTTTTTAAAGTACATTCCAAGATCTGGACTCCCTCACCCCTCTTTTTTTCAGGAGGAATGAAAGCAATATTTTAATAGCAAGAGCTGTTATAGCTACTAAAAAATTAGGTCTGTCCTCATAAAAAGTGACTGCTCCAGGATCGGGAGCTCCCTTCTCAGAGAAGTCAGACTGGCTACTATCTTTCTGAAATCAGGCAAAGACATTTTTATTCAAACAGGTATTTGATGTGTGATTATATGTGGCTTGTCTGATAGAATGTACTAGATATTCTGTTGCTGATGAGTGTGTAAGTTTTTAATTATGTACTATATTTTAACATTGTTCAATTGTTTAACTATGTTTTAAATTTTGTATTCTATGGGTTTAATCTATGGGTTTATTCTATGGGTTTAATGGTTGTGAGCCACTTTGAGTCCCAACCTGGGGAAAAAAGTAACATATAAGTAAAGATTTATAACAACAACAACAAGAAGAACAATATACGAAGAATTATCAGAAAGAAACATATCAACAAAGAGCCTTTTATCCAATATCCATCACCTTCAAATTGTGGAGTAAGAGTAGATTTCAGGGACCAGCTGGAATGTAACATGTAACCAGCCCTCCTATCTTCCTTATTTACTAAAACAACAATAACGCAGATGAATCCAATATTTGCTATGTCAGCACTCATGTTTATAGTGTACTTCTCTGTTTTATCCTTCACGTTGCTGAATTCATTCCATGAATGCAGAAGGAAAATGTGAGCCCCTTCTAAAAGAAGATAAGTGACCTATGAAAGGTCAAGAAATATTATATACCAAAAAAAGATCATGTTTATACATCTAACTAAAATTATACCGTATTTTTCAGTTGGTTGGGAAACATTAACAGACACACATAGATACCACACGCAACAAACATCTGTTTGCGCTAGAGTCAGAAATATTGAAGGCACAGAGAATGAGAAAGGCTCCAAAGACGAAGGCATTTAGTCTGGCTTCATTGAAGATAAAAGGAACTTCAAGTTTATTTGTGTGTGTGTGTGGTTTTATCCATGGGGGTGAGGGCATCAAAATGATAGACACCTGTTTAATGCAACTTGCTTAGTATACCTTGGACGGGGAATACAGTTTCCCGTTCCAAGAAACGGCTGCTTTGAACAAACCTCAAAGAAATGAATGCCCTTTTGCTTTTATCTTTAACCAACAGTTCTGTGGTTAGACCACCCAGTGGTCTAAGATATTTGTTCAGGTAGTCCATAAGACACCTAATGCAACTAATAAAGAAAAAAGAAGGATGAGAATAAGTATGACAATGATGCTTTCATAAATGTGAAATGCTACAAAGATTTATTCAATTCCTAAATGTTTGTTCTGCATTCTAAATTTTGAGCCTTTTAAATGAATGTGCTCGAGAAAAAGCAAGCTGGTTATTATTATTGTGAAATTTGTGCTAACAAAATCTTGCCCATCTTGGCTGATTGATTGGGTGGGTTCAGGGGGTCATAATAAAAGCATGGCTGAGTTGTCTCGCATTAGCTAACTGTGTATACTATATTCAAGAGTGATTCAGCTAAGCTTTCATTTATATTTCAGAAAGGCACCAGATCTGATATGATCATGAAAGCTAAGCAGAATCAGCCCTGATTAGTACTTGGATAGGAGGTCACTAATGAATACCAAGTACTGTATGTAGGATATATTTCAGAGGAGGGAACTGGCAAAGCTAACTCTGAGTATTCATGGGATTGCCATGAGTTTGATAAGAAACTTGAAGGCATGTGCGCGCACGCACGCACACACACACTGCAATATACAACATAATATATAGAAGCTGACTGTGACCACAATGAGTAACAACTGTTTAGATCTGTCTTTCTATTTAGTCTTTCAAATGAAGCACAGGATGAAAAACTGCAGATAATACAATAAGTATGAGATGCACAACAATTCAGCTCCAGTAAAAGTCACATACACACTTTTACTGGTAAGCATCCCAACCATGTGGGAAGGCAGAAATCCCTAAGACCTACACATGCATAAGAAGAATGAATTGCCTTCTCCATAGCAAACGACAACAAATCTGAATTAAAAGTCAAATCCTTCTACAATAAAGTGCAATTTTACTGAACAATTTGGCTCAAGGGAAAGGAGAAGAGTTAAACCACGGAGTAAGTGCTGTTAAGACCTTGCAAAGAACCATATTTGCCAGTGTATAAGACACACCAGTATATAAGATGCGCCCCATTTATACACCAGCAAATATTATTTTCCAGCATATAAAATACACTGGCATATAAGACACACCCCATTTTCAAACAGTATTTCATAGGGAAAATGGTGAGTCTTATATGCCAGCACATAGGGTACTTACTTATTTAAGTATTTATATGCTGTCTTATATCTGAGAATCTCATGCTGGCATATAGCAAAATCAATTTAGAAAAATTTAAAAAACAATTTTTCAAGATTACAAGGATATTAAATTATTTATCACTTAAGACAACTTAAAACCAGTTGAAATACCTTGAAATAACACAAACTATAGCACATCTGCAAATTGGGTACAATCCATTAGGTCCCTAAGGTTTTAATAAACAGCCATGCTGTGGGCTGGTGCTAAAAAAGAAAACAAAGTTCATGCCAGTTGGGCTTCCAAGGGGAGGACATTGCACAAGTGGGACACATAGCCAAGAAAACAGTCTCCCTTGTCCTTCCCAATTATATTTTGCAAAACAACCGGACACAGAGCAGGGCTCCTCCAACAGACCTCAGTTCTCAGGCAGGCATATAAATAGGGAGAAGCACTCCTTCAAGTCATTTAGGGCTTTAAACATTATCATTAACACCCTGAATTCAAACTAGAAGTGTATTGGCAGACAGTACAAATCTTTTAAAATTTGTTATGTGATTTCTATATGGTGTTCAGTTAGTCTATCTGCTGCATTTTGCACAAGCTACGGCTTCCAAGCTGCTTCAAGGGCAGCTGCAATGCACACAGAGTGCATTGCAACATCTAATCAGCAAATTACCAGTGCATGGATTATGTGGCTACATTTATCCCCGTCCAGGAAAGGCCACAAGTAGTGGATCAGTCAAGCTGACCCCAAGCATTTTGACCCACAAAGTCCACCTGAGACTTCAGTGACAGAGATGGATCCAAGAGCATTCCCGGTAGCTTACCCAGTTCCCAAAGCTGAGAACCATCAATCCACAGAGCTTCTACTTTTGGGATTCAGTTTGAGTTTACTGGTCCTCATCTAGCCCATTACAGTATCCACGCATTGCTCCAGCACGTGTAGTCTTAGGTGACCCCAACAACATACCAGCATACTGAGGGCACCCTACTCCAAAACTCCTAATGATGCCTTCCAGCAACTTTATATATATCTTGAATAGCATGGGAGACAAGATGGAACCCTGTGGCACTCCACAGCACAAGGGGGCCATGGGGCTAAACAGGAGCTCTCCCAAGCCATTCTTTGGAATTGGCCTCACAGACAGGAGCAGAACCAGAGTGCCTCCCATGCCCATCCAATTAATGGCACCTAAGTTGCTGAGAGATCCAAGAAGATCAAGGGGTAGCATTCTCCATCTCTGCCCCACCCCACCCCCAAATAATTATCAATCAGGGCAACTAAAGACATCTCAATACCATACCCCAGCCTGAAATGGGTTCAGATAAACTGTTTCCTCCAAGACCATCTGAAGCTGTCCAGCCGCTGGAATATTAAGGAGTGGTACTCCTCACATACTTCTGAAACCAGGGAGGCCATCTTTAGAAGTGGGTACACCACAGTCTCCTTCAAGGCAGCAGGCACCTCCTCCTGGAATAGTGAGGCATTTACCACTTCTTGGACCTACCCAATCAATCAGTGAAGATGGACAAGGTTTTATTAGCCAAGATGGGCTGTTTACCCAAGTTTACTCATGTTAGCATGGGCAAATTCAAGTCTCTTGTTCACATCATCCTGCTGAAACAACTGAAACTTCACATCATCAGGCTGAAATAACTGCTGTGATAAAGTTGCCTGGCAACTTTATCTGAGCCTGATCCCAGTAGGCTCCTCACCACTCAGAACAGGCCTGCTGGGTGACATATTGAGGACAGAATATGGACATAATAGGATATTATAATATTACTAATATTAGTATATTAGTATACTAGTATACTAATACTAATATTAGTATATTAGTATTAGTATATTAGTATATTATTATTATTATTTTACTAATATTATAATAGGATGTTATTTACCAATATAATAGAATATTATTTACTTACAATAAGTGCTGCAAAAATTGGAATCTCTATCAATCAGTTCTATTAATGCTGTCTTTATAGAGTCTGATGATTTTCTGAGCAACACTTACTTATGCTGATCCACTGAGTTATGACTCTACCTGTATTGAAAGACATGAAGTGGCCAAGACCTCTGGGAAATTAAATTAAAAAGGTCCAGAACATGACATATCCTCTTCTAGCCTCAACACTATCATCCATGGACCATGACTGAGGGGATCTCATGTTGGAACCACAGCCCAGCAGAACAGCACACATAAGCCACTTTGACTGGAAGTGTAATTCCTGTGGATGATATAGAAGTGTTGCCATGTTAACTGTTATTTTTTTTTAACCTGGAATTTCTTCTTTCCATCTCTCACTGCTTCTCTGACATTCCATCATGAACAATTTGCCCTCAAATGACACTGCAGATCCTCTCAAGCTACAGTCTGCAAAAAGTCTTCACTTCCTGCAGTTGTTTTCAAACGGAGGGTTGCTCAGACAGCAATATTGATGGATAACAGATTGCTTTCTTAGCTCAGTAGACAAGCACAATTTTAAAGCCTTATTTCAAGACTTTTGGCCATTGTTTTCTATCTGATTCAGAGGAAAAATTTTCAATACATTGTCCATCAATTAAATTAAATATTTTATCAAACCATTGTGCAAGAAACTGCCATGTCTTTTTAAGCCAAGGAAAGCAAGTATTACTTTGCAGCTCAGTAATTGCGCAGTAATCATCTTAATGACTAGTTCAAATGACGGAAAGTACAGTATCTTTAATGAAATCTTAAAGTCATTAACATTCCATTGAGATTTCAGCAACTTCAAAATGCTCTACTTTCCACAATATTACAAGTGACTTCATGGGGACAGACTGGGCCTACATGAATGCCAAAATGCAAGAGATTTCAAATCTGTAACTTATTAGTTTTCTAAAAGTTGTTAAAGACTCAAGGAGGAACGCTGAGCAGCCAATATGGACTTCTGTACTGACACTATCTTCTGCAGTGTTAAGGTGAAGTATCAGTCAATAAAGAATTCAGAATTCTAAAAATTCTAACCAACAGGACTGCAGTGTGTCTAAGGCCCTTTTTGCACACAGTTTCTGTTGCCAGAGGGCCCCTTGAGCGTCGCGTGAATGGGAGTGTCGGCCCGTACGCTCACCAGCCTAAAGCAGGACGCGCACGCATTTTATTATTTTCGGCTGGGAGCCAAAAATACTGCGTGGTCGCGCAATGCTCCCGGGGCCCTCGCACACTTACCTGCCATGTGGTGCGTCAGATGAGCGGGCCGGTCGCACTTCCTCCCCCAGAGCAGCCTATAGCTCCCAGGCTGTGCTGCAGAAGGAAGGCGCGGGGCGTTCGCGCGACTCTCACATGACCAGCAAACAGCTGCGGGAGGTAGAAGGGCTGCCGTGAGCAGCCCGCACAAACGGCTGCTCACGTGAGCGCCGCCCCCCACCACTGTGACAAAGGTAAGGTGCGAAAAGGGCCTAAGATGTGAAATTTTCTAGAACAAAGAAGAATAATTTCCTCAATTTTTTTTCAGTTCATACCAGGATAATCATATGGCTATTTTTATCTTTTTCTGCTCCTTAATACAGCAACAGAAGACAGGTTATACGACAGTACAGCAGTACAGCAGCAGTCTAGTCAATGTGGGGATGCTTAGCCCTCTTCTCAGGCAACACTCCCCCTGATGTTTATTAATTTTAATGGCCTTGTTATTTAATTTAGTTTTCAATGAGAGTGCATAGAAGAAATATAGGAAGATGTTACACTCAGTTCCCTGAAAAACAGTGTTATTTTTTTGTGCACATAAATGAAATGATCTTGAATCAGTGGACAGGTATGTTTGTGTGTATTCAAAGTCACTGAAAAATAAAGCACAGCTTAGATTTATATTTATAAAGGCTTGCCCCATTGCAAACCAGTATCTGTGGCCAGTATAACACATCAGAAGTCTTTGCACAGAGTGCTGAAGCCCCTGTATCATACAGACAGGAATTTCTCCATTTCCTTGGCCCAGTAAGGCAAATAGATAATGTTAGACTCTGGACTCAATGGCACTATGAGAGCTCCCTTTGTCTATTACTGTACTTATTTCTAAATATGCTGCATGGAGAGATCTCCCATTTATTCTGCTGATGGGGGTTCTGTACTTCTGTCCCAAAGTCCTTCCTTGACTGCAGAACTATGTTTATTGGTAGCAGCTGGCTGGTTCTGAGGCCCTTGCCTTCTTTTACCCCACGTTCAGGACAGGCAAACTGGAAAAGCAGAACTATGCATGCCATTTTGTCAGCTCATGCTAAATGTCGGCATGGTGAAATAATTGCCTGAGTTTGTTGTCAGTTGTATGCCTTTAAGTCATTTCCAACTTAGAGTAACCATAAGGCAAACTACCTCAGGGTTTTCTCGGCAATGTTTTGCTTAGCAAGGGTTGCCTTTCTCCTTCACTGAAGCTGAAAGAGTGTGACTTGCTAAAGTCACCTAGAAGGCTTCCATAGTCCAGTGGGGGATTTAAACCTTGGTTTCCCAGAGTCCTACTCCAACAGTCTAACCATGCTGGCTCACTAGTTGCCTGAGTAGTCCACCACAACAAGCTCTGTAAATAGTTCAAACTGGCAATAATTAGCGAAGTATAGTCTTTGGTTTTTTTTAAAAAAAACATATTGACATAATATTGAAATAATATAAAACAACACATAAAGATGACAAACCTAACTAAAAAACAAAACTACCTTACTACACAAACAAACTACAAATTAATTACCTAAACTAAACAACTACAGCCATTAGCTACCACAACTACAACCATCTGACTTCCAGCTCCTCATAAAACAGTTGGTGTCATTATTATATTTCCTCCAAAAGTCATCATAATATAACATCATATAATCTTGATATTAAATTTAAAAACTTAAAAACTATTATGTTTCTATTACTTAATATCTAATATTAAACACTAATCCTATTCTACCAAGGCAGCCACATTCCTTACCTTTATCATTAATTAAAGCCTCATACAGCTTGTTCTCCTTCAGTTGATTTTAAATCCATTAGGATCTTTTCCCACTGTTGCTTATATTTGGTAAGAGAATCATCTCCTATGAGAGTCTTAATTTGTCAATTTCCCTGCCATCTAACAATTTGGCCATCAGTCTTGACAGTCAGCAGGGAATGAAATACATTCCTTGAACTACTCAATGGATGCATACCCAGTCTCCTCTCAAAATCTTTCAAAAGAGAGATAAGATTCATGCATCTCTCAAGGAGATAAAGCACATCATGTAGTGGCAGAACATGTGCTTCACATACAAGGATCCCAGGTTCAATCCCCAGTATCTCCAGGTGGTTTAGAAAAAGCCTTTACCTAGAACCTGTAAGACCCCACAGCCTAAAGAGCCAATGTCAATCAGAGTAGGCAGAAATGAAGCGTCCAGGGTCTGCAACTGCTCATTTTCCATTTGTCCAGACTACCGTTCTGGTTTTGTGTGGTTTAGGAGGTGGAACAAGGCACAAGGAAGATTTAAGCTGGAATCACCTCCCATCCTATACTTTCAGGACCATGATGTTTTTTTTTTCCTTTAAAAAAATTGTAAAGGCAGGCACAATTCCCAATATCTTGTGTA
>CAOLHI010006254.1:0-38296 GCA_948474755.1 Ctenosaura bakeri
CTCCAAAACAAAGATTTCTGCATGCTTATAATTAAAATTCCATATTAATTTTTTCATTGTGAAATCAGGAGAATTTTCCTGTCTTACAGTGAAAAACACTGATGTTTTAGGGGGCCAGACTTTGTTACTGAATCTATCTTCGAACTCTTCTGCAGTCAGCATTTTTAAAAACGAACTCTGTAAAGTTTTTCTCTGTACAGCTGGATATCACAGAGTAGCTGTTAAGATTCAAGAGACATATAGAAATGAGATGAATCAAATTACTGAAATTCATGAATATTATTTTTAAAAAATACTAATTGGAGCTCATCTAGTGGTAAAAATGTACAGAAGAGACAGTGGAAAGAACAAAGAGTATCTAAGAATTATCCTTGGTCTGCCCCACACTTTTATGGGTGAGGTAAGTATTGGAAATCAGGATGGGATGGAGACATTGGGATGTGGATCCCAGAATGAAAGTGGTGTGTTATATGAAATCCCTGTGGATAATTTCTGCAGCAAACAGGCAAAAATGTTCAAACCTAAATCATAGATGGTATGTAACACCTGCCAATCTACATGTCATTGATAAAAGTGTTCAACCTGCAGCACTCTGTTTTATGTGTGGTTTTGTACAAAACGTTTGGATTCTGGCATTGAGTTAAAAGTTATTTAGTTCTAATCCTTTACTAGCCTAGCTTGTAAATAGTTTTACAAGTGGATCTTACTGTGTTTCTGACAGTGACAAGAATAGATAGTTCAGCAATAGAAAATAAGAATGGATATGCATTAGGCACTTGGCTTTTGAAAACTCTGGAATATAGCTCTGGCAGAAGAGATTACTCTAGGCAATAGACTAGTTAAAGGAGTAATACATTTTTTTAAAATGTTCTCTTTTCTTGTCATATAAAATGAAAGTCCAACAAATGGTGTGTGTGTTGAAGGTCACTATCGTGGAGAGATAATCTAAAATCTCTTTAGATTTAAAACAGTGTTTCTTCTAAAAAATGATTTTGGGGGCAATACAGTAGACACCATCTTTTAAGAAGAGAACTGTTGACTTCAGTGAGATGTTGGTGATGTCACACATATGGTGCTTTTTAAAAAAAAATTTGTAAAATTAAAAGTCTTAAGAGTTCTAGTCTTAAGAAGAACATGAGGTATAAATAAAGTAATTAATTGATTTGGCTGATTGTGGCGTATCATGTGGATGTGCACACTGGTCTCTCCTTTTTGGTTGGATTTATTATAATGTTTTGATTTTATAGTTGAAAAAACTCTGTATTTAGTAGTTAAAGATGGCATTTCTCATCAAACTGCTAAGCCCTACCCCTTGACAGATACCTCACCCTGGAAGTTCCACTTAGCTGGAAGTTCCGCACTAACTGGATATCCTCCTGTCACTGCAAGTCTCATCTGTGGGTGGGGCATCTGGAGGGGGTTATGTGACTTTCCATGATCACATGCCAACCTTGTGAGTCATCAGGAATGGGTTTCAGAGATAAGTGACCTAAGTGATAGGAAATGACCAGAAGGGCCATTTGCTCCACTCCCTAGATCAGCCCAGCATGGTCATGTGATGCATGTACAATCATGTGACACCCTTGTTCACTGATAGGAAAGTGTTTCACAATGCTGTGACCCACCTGGTTGGGATATCTAATTGGGTGGAGGTTTCTAACACCTCTCCTGAGTAGTTGAGAGCCATAGGGAACAGTTCCATCTGGCTGTCCCTGAAACGTCCCTCTAGAATCATGTGACCCCTCAGCAAATAAACCAAGCACAAAGAGCCAATGGGAAGATGGTTTAGATATTTAGTTTTGAGTTGGGCATTCTGCCTTGTACACACAGACACATTGTCTGGGTATGTTCAGAGATGACAACAAGGACTCACCAATCTTTCCTCCAAATTTTATGAGTTTTTCCATTCCCTCTGCACCTATAAGAGTACAACCTACAAACAAGGAATGACTTGTGTGGAACCATAGAATCTATGCCTTTCCCCCCTACAATGTCAAGAGCTGTGATTTTTTTCAGTCCTTCAGTGCCCTTGTGTGATGAACTTATGGGAGAAGCAATGAAGTGTAGAAGTCTTGTGTTACCCTTGACAGGCTTGAAAACCAGTGTCAGTGAGGAAGAGCCTCTTGCAACTCCTCAGAATGTAAGGATTTTTTCTGCAATGGAGAGTTTACCTGTGTCTGTTTTTACAGACGGACAAATCCCACTGGACAAAGCTGGTGGACTGGAGTATAGATTGCCCTGGTGATTGTCTGATACAGCATGTGATTATGGCTGTGATCTGAAAGCTCTTTTCTCAAAGATGTGAAGATTGCAGATTTCTAGTGCAGAAGATGTAGACGAAGGGCTGCTTTGTAAGCCAGATCATTCGAACATCAAGAGAGCAATGGGAGATCCTGACCCAACCTGGTCTACTTACCAGTCACTCCTAGATAACTGGTTGGAGGATGGTGAGATTACAAATGCTTTGGTGAACAACTCTGAAAAAAATAGATGCAGGTTATGAGTGGTCAACTGTAAGAATTTTATTACTGAGGTGTTGTTATTTTTAAAAAGAGAGAGAGAGATGGTTGAATGCAATAGCCTTTTTAGTAAAAATGTTTTAAATATTTTTGCAATAGGAAAATAGTATGCATGGAAGTGGTGTGCAGAATCTTCAAATTGGGAACTTGTAGAATGTAAATATATCATGCATTTCATGTGTTTTCTTCAGTCTTGAGAAGTAGTCGTGCTCTGTGTATTTTTAAATAAAAACGATGTGTTCTATATCTGTGTGTTCATACTTGCATTAGCTAACAAAATGACAGAACATGAAAAAAATTCAAAAGATATATATTCCTCTATCTATCTATCTGTCTATCTGTCTAGTTGGAAGCTCTGGTAGTGTTTACCTAGACCAGTATTGAGAGAAATTTGTATGTTGAGACCCCCCCCCGCATTGACTGCCCTTACAGAATCTGCCCCACTAGATTTTTTTTCTTTGCAGGAAATGGTGAAGATTTTATGGATCTAAACAATACCATGATATGTTTATATTGTAAGATTGTGACTGAAAATGAATTGAGCCTTCCACAACAGGCTGACATAGGACTGGCGATTTATCCAGTAGGCCTGGCAGTATAACTGATGAAGTAGGTGAAGTAGGAATGGTGATTTATCTGATAGCCTCCATTTTCAGCCAGCTAGATGTGACTTTAGGGGACTATCTCCTCAGCCAAAGTAACAATTGCTACCCTTACAGAACTTTAATAGAATTTGTTTTGAACTACAATGAAGACAGTCTAGTAACTCAATTTTTTGCAGCACTGTTTTATAAAGATACAATTGAAGAACATGAATTGACAGATCTGGAGGGAAATAATAGTGGCTTTAGTAAAAGATCAAGTCTGACACCTGGGCTATCTCCATGCTGACTTTTTTTTTTCAAGAAGAACTGCTGCCAATGGTATTTATGTGAAAATTAATCTTATCCATAACAAAGATGCTTTCTGCTTAATTATGATGACACAGACAGGCTTTACAAACCTCAAATTTTATCAGCTTCTCTTTTTGTGAAAAAGATGAGCATGTCACCAGGTGCTTGTCAGGGACATGCCAAAGGAACAATGACTTCTAATGCCAAATACCCTGTGGAAAGTGTGAGTGTAAAAGCATCCTAAGAGGCAGTCATGTCTCCAATCAGGAGAAATTGGTTTGGGAGCTACTACCTAAACAGATGGTTATAAGCCTGGTCAACAATAATTCCTTCAGTGATGTTTATAACAAAACCTATTTAACTTTAAGCATTACAATATCATTTTTTCTGCACTTTACCTGGATGAAGAACAGCATCCTATGAAACCATGTCAACCCCTTTTGAAGAAGAAAATTGTGTGAGACAATATATGAGTTTAGTGCAAACTGCTGGAAAGTATATGAAATTAACCATGAGAGGTATGCAAGCGACTATACATTTTTTGCATTTGACCTTACTCCAGATCAAGAATGTAATGACCACTACTCTTTGATTAAAACTGGGAACATAAGGGCAGAGCTTCACTTTGCTAGACCCCTGTCAACTACCATCAATATGATTATTTATGGAGCTTTTGACAACATGATATAAATAAATTACTGGAGAAATGTCTTGTTTGGTTATATATAAGATGAATAATCTGCAGTTAACTTCAAACACTTATACTCAAGAGACTTTCTATGGAGGTTTCATCTGTGATGTTCTCCTCCCAGGAGAATATTGGCTCGCCATATTTTTGACAGAGGAAGAGACTGGTGAATTTTTTTATTCATATGGCCAGCTTCCAGATGACCTCTGGTTTCCTAAAACCGTCATGAAATGTTGAAGAAAAAAATATCAGCAACACTGTGCTTCAGTGTAGAGCAGTACAAGCCTCAAACTCCATGGTTTGTGGATATCACTCTTTTTTTCTGCAACAATTCTGTAACAGTCTGACATTTAAAAATATTCAGGACTATTCTCATGATTTAAAAAAGAAGAGATGGTTGTAGAGTTTATAAAAAAGAAGAAGGACATGGATAATCTTGCTGCAGACATTTTCAGACTACCGAGTGTTGTATATCATGTAATGGTTTTCATAACTATTTTTCCTAATAAAACATCTCCCAGGAAGCATTTTTAAAATGTTGTGTCCTTTTTAAAAAAAACAACAAAAACAAACCATAGGCAGAACAATAGGTTTAAAAAGGAAAAAAATATTTTCTGAACATAGCTGTATTATAAGTTGAGCCAGGTAGAAGTGTTAGCCTGCTTCTGGTTTTTTTTTAAAATAAGATCTGTCTGATAGCACATCTGTTTGAGCTGTTGATATATCATTTGGGTTCTTTAGATAGTGCAAAAGTTCAGTATTGGCAGTATTCCCCCCACTCAAGAAGTTAGCATTTCAGCCATGGTGCTCATAAAAACATATTTGGGTAGGCATTTGGTTGGTAAAGCATGAGTTTGGATTACACCTTTGATCAGGTCCAACATATTAGAATCAGCTACAGTTTCTGCTTTATACACAAAGGCACCTTTGTCATCTCATGAAGAAATATTCTTGTTTTGTTTCATTTTGTTTAGTAACAATTTTGCATGATTCTTGTATCTAGCAGGCAGGCTGTCCAGCACCTCTTGAAACACTGTCAGAATTCACCAGAATTCTGGGAACATACTAATAGCTTTATTCAGCATATTTTTTTTTCATAACAAAGGTTTTCCACAACCTCTAGGTGCAGTGAGAATAACTGAGAATGGGTTTCCAGCATATTTGCATGTTAGTATCCATAAAGGAGAGTCATAAATCCTTTAGTAACACTTTTTCATCCAAAACAACTTTTTGTGTTTTCTTCTCTCTTTTTTTTAAAGTTTTCATGTGGAGTATCCACTATGTCTTATTTCTAACAATACCTGGTTGCTGTACCATAATTTCATGAGATGGACATCCTTTCTTGTCCGTAACATAGGCAAATATTAGGTTTTTCAGACTATAGAAATTAATTTTTTCACTGTTAGCACCGTTCAGTGTAATCCCCTTGACTTTCATACAGGCTGTACAGTTAGACATACTGATAGTTTTGGGGCCTGGGGACACAAACTCTGTGATGGTCCAATCTGCAGGAACCTTGTTTGTGAGGTCTCCTAAGTAATCCCAGAGAGGTGGTCCCAGTCTGCTTCCTGACTCACAAATATAATGCTGTCTGTGTCATGGTAGACATCTTTCAAGCTTGTCTAACAATTTATAGCTTTCAAGCTGTACATATGCTATGGTAAAGCATGCTATGAATTCATTTTTTAAAAAAATCTGAATTTGTCACACAGTCTTCAAAATATTTCCAGGACACTCAGACAGCTTCATCATCTATAAATGCACACACCAAAACCTTGTAAGCATCAGAAGACAGAAGCTGAAAGAATTAATCAGGATCTCTTAACGCCTGTGTGTTAGGTAGGTTTGTTCTCTGCCCAAAGTTTCCTGACAAAAAGTTTAAAAACAATTTGGCAATCTGACACTTTGTGGAATGCACAATGATTTGGTGTTTACATGAAAATGCCACCTTCCTCATAAAGATAATTTAAACATAGATTTATATATTTATCATCCATTTTCATTCACAGTCTTTCAGCACAAGTGTAACAGGATATTACTTAAATCCATATAATAATTACATTTCCTGCAATGAAAATATCTATTGGGGCAGATTCTGTAAGGTCATTTAGTAGGGGCATTTCAATATACAAATACTGGTCTGGGCAGGTCCAACATGTAATAGGTCTAGTTCAGATTTAGTGCAGTCTTCAGAGCTGCAGTGGATATAAGCCATGATGTTGCTTTAAATTCATCTTAGCTGGATATGTCTGCCTCTTTCTTACAGCTCTCTGCTTCTGAGTTTTCTCTCCTCATAGACCCTTTTTTAAGGGGATGTGGAGGACCTCTCAACTTCACCTGTGATACCTTTCTTTTTAACCCCTTCCTCTTTTTAATATACATCATGGCCAATCTTTTTTGTGGATTTGTGGGGGTCACTCTATTGTAGAACCACTTGAGTAACATGGCCAGCTCTGTCTTTCACAATGTTAAGAACAGGTTTGTGTGTGTGTGCGTGTGGGGGGTAACGATATCCAGCCCTCTTCTAAAAGCAAAATGGCTTTTCAGAAAAGGTTTCTGAAAATTCCATGAAGCTCTGTTGAATACATTTGAGGTACATCTTGATACCCAAGAAGGCCATTTCCAGTTTGGGCTGTCTAATAATTGCTAAAAAGGGTCGGGTCCTCATAAGATATCTCGATCACCATTTTTAAAGAAGCAGGGCTGTCCTGGGCCAGAAATGAAGCTTCACAATCCCCCTTTCAAAATGGTACCTTTTTTCTTATGAACTGTCTTTATCTTAATGGTGATGTTGTCAATATGGTGTTTGCTTACAGGAAGATAGTGAGGCTTGTCATAACAAATATTGACACATTTGGTATTCTGTCCTTGCACAGGCAAACAGCATAGCAAGGCCATGTAGATGTCCCAGACTATCTGTGCATGCTCTGCAATATCTGTGTAAACATATTAGGTGTTGTACCTCCCCCTGAGATGTCTGCTGTGAAAGGTAGAAGTTTGACATAGTGGTTGGGAAACAGTCCTAATATATGGGCCAATTCCACACTAGTTACCAATGTGTATGCTCCATCTGTTTCAAGCCTAACCTTTCTGGCCACTTGGTCATAGTGCAAAACCGCTTTGTGGGGGTTCATTGCATGCTGTTTTAAGGCCATTGATATATTTCAGCAGTTCAGGGATACTTGAATAATAGCCACATTGCAGAAGGTAGTGTCATGTCCTTTGTCCATGTGCAATTTCAAATCTCACATCAGCAGTTATGCTTTCAGCTGTGAGGGAACTATATTTCTGCTGGTCCTACTTCCCATGAGCTAGGAAGCTCCAGAGGTATTGCTAAAGAGATGGTAAACCTTGAGATATTTTCTCTTGAAGAACTGTTGCACAGGCAATGCTGTCTAACTGTTTAATGCTACAGTCTATGTGAAGGTCAAAGGGATTACAATGAGCAGTAACATAAAAACCACTATCAGCCATTTTTTCCCTTCTTTTCCCATGCTACTGCACAGGTACACTGACTTCAGAAGCAAGAATTCAGTTTTTGAACTTGTTAGGCCAGCCTAGCTATTTCATTAAGCAATACTTTCTCCTATCCCACACTTTTGTGGCTAGAATGTTTTCAGTCCTGTACATCTGATCTTTCTCAATATTAATCTTTTGTAATTCTTCAGGATAAAAGGTGCCAACAACAGTATCATCCTCATACTCTTTCAACCCAGTAAACTTATGTCAGAGACTAGATTTTTCCAATAAAAATTAAACAGAAAATGGAGCAAAAGTGCTCCTGCCTAATACATCTTCTGGCATTGATTTTACCAAACTGAATGCCTGTCAGACCTGTTCTCACTATTAAATCAGTGGAAATAGAAGGGAAAATCAAGAGGAGTTGAGGGAGTACACATTCACAGCTAGTAGCCCAGATTATCATCAGCAGAAGTCCACAAATTAATTGAAATGAACTGCCTTTGTGAACCACAATAATATGGTTTAGGGGAAAGAGACACTGAAAAAATATAGCAATGTTTGGAAGGGAAAGCAACAAGAAGCATCATGAAGTTACATTCACTGTCAGAATTATGTGGTACAAAATTGCTTAAAACGAGCCTATCTGGAGGAGCTTTCTACAGCTAGCCGCAACACAATATTTGATCACAAGCCTGCAGAAATCCTGAACTTTCCCTGACTCACAGAGAGGAAGCTATGATCAAGCCTAGAGGGCCTCTAGGCAAGTGTATATGGCACTTCACTTTTCAGTACCCCTAAACTCTTCAACAGAGAGAGAGAGAGAGAGAGAAGAGGTTTGGCTTCCTTGGATGGAAGAACTGGGAGAAGAACAATGACCAGAAGAAAATAATCAGTTGAGCATCAGAGGAGGCAGGGAAAATACTAATGAGAGTGGAAAAGAGAAAAGAGAAGTTAGAAGAAAAAACAGAGCATGCAGTTCCTGTAGTTAAAGATGTTCCAAAATTACCTCACTTCACTTGGAGTTACTTGTGTTCTCCTGGAAGAAGGAGTCAGATAGATCGTATGTGAGAGAGATCCACTCCTGGATGAACAAAGCAGCACCTTTATTGTACATCTCTAACAAAAATCTTTCAGTCCTTTTTATAAGGCTCAGAGTTTCAGTTGTGCCCAGACACTGAAACCAGCATTTTACTCCTCCTCTCTCACTTACATAATTAATGAATCATCTAAGTCACTATCTTTTTTTTTAATATGGCCAAGACTTTAGTCAGATTCCAACATAAAAAATGCACATCCTTACATTTGATACTTTAACTGCCAGCATGCAACTTCTTATACCCTAGTTTTGGCCACTTCAGCTCTTAAGCTGGAAAAATTCCACATCTCTGCCATGTAAAGGTTTCACAAGGATTCAAACTAAAAACAGTGTAAAGAAATAAAAGAGAACGAGATAGGTTTGATGGGCATGTATGATACTACTCTGCCTCCCATAAGCTGGTTAAAGAGTCACGGGGAAAAAGTGCACACCCGAGATAGCGGCAATAGTTAGCATTTTGTTTTACAGTTACAGGTTTGTAATGTAGAGTTATGAATCTATAACTGTTCTATATTCAGTAAGGCTGTGTAGTTACAATTGTGGTAATATTGCCATAATTGTAAAGCCCCCACAAGCCCACCTTAGCAGCCAGTAGCCTCATCAAGCAAAAGAGGTCTGTTCAGCTGTTGTTTGGCATACAAGGGGAAAGTCATTTCCACTGTCAGGAACTGAATTCACACACACAAATAGCACAGTGCACAAACACTATTTATTAGGAGTGTGATACGTCATACAGGACTTCAGTGAGTGACCTGGAGGCAATTACCAAAATGCAAAACATAAAATACAAAGAGTACATCTTCCCACCCGCAAGAGACCTTGAAGTCTTGGTGCTACCTGGTTGTGCTTATCAGTGCATTCTTAGCTTTTGTTTATCTAACGGTCTCTGGTTCTCATACCTTGTTACAAGCAAGCAGCTACTTAATACTTACTACATATCCCATTACTAAAATATGGAAGGCTACCTGACATCCACCCTCCTTCTACTAGCAAATGAGGCTGGGATGAGGAATTGCAACAGGGGTCCTGCTTCTGATTGTCACAATCTCATTCACTGGTAGGAGGCTGCTGGAAACATCATTCTTCTTGCATCACAGTCAGCAACTCAACAGGCTTTCTTTGTCTGATGTGGCTGCTGGCTTTTAAGGTGAGGTTGGGAAGGAGGGTCCAGAGATATTAGTTACAGATTTGTAACTGAGCAGCTGATGTAGAATATTGGCACATATGTTTAGGTATTCACAAACAATTGCCAGACACTTCCAAACCAAAGTGGGGAATTTGGAGTACTAGATTTGAAAGCTGGTATAGGGGAACAGGGAGAATAAAAGAAACACAACTATATCTAGAAACAAATGCCAGGAAACACAGAGAAAACATGCTGAGACACTGTCAGTATGAATGTCATAGAAAGTATACTGTCATACAAACTGTGAAACACCCAAAATCTCAAAAGAGGCAATCTCCCTCATAGTAAAGCTGTGAGTAATAATATGAGAGCCCCAAAGGAACCTAGTTCTGGGGATATGCTGACAAGCATTGCAGTTATGACCTATTCTGGGGTAACCTCCCATTATTTCAGTGAGTGCACTTTTATAAATTGCTCCCTTGATCAATGGCTTTCTATGTGCCGCCTCATTGAATAATGGCAAGGCGTACCCCACAGCCAGTCAGTGGCTAGTGGAGGTTGGGGGAAGTCCCTGATACTATCCAGTTCCAGACTATTTTTTGATCTACATGTTAGCTGGGCATTAAGGGAATTTTAGTCTTAAAAGTAAAATATCCAAACTTGTGTCAAATGGTGGGCTTGGTTTACACTTGGTTTCCAAAAGTGTGACTAAACTTACAGATGGGTTCTACTTCAATACATTTGAGGTGAATTTGATTGCAAACACTTTGGGAGGATAAAGATTTCAGTGGCCACTGGGTGTGGTCATGACTTTGTAGTCCCCTTCCCTCCCCCCAAAAAAAACCTGGAAGAGAAGGAATTTTTAAAGAGCTGACCAAGCAAAAGAGGAGTTTCTGTCTAGTCTTCTTGCTTTGTAAGGATTTCTGAATAGAATATCTTTCAGAAGAGTTTGTTGTTTAGACAAAGGGTTGGGCAAAAGTAGGACAAGCCGATAACGATAGAAAATATGACGTTTGTCCAAAGTCTGCAGAAGGATATTTAAAGCCACATAATTATGTCAGCAACAGCTGACTGCCCAAGAATTATGACTAAGGGAAGATATGTCAAGCAATTATTTGGCTTGCTCAGGTGGAGTTGCTTTTGATTTTGTTGATGCACTACGTTTGTTTCAGTTTTGTTTCTTTTTCCTCTTAGGTTTGATTGTTCGCACCAGCATGGACTCTTGTTTCTAGAACACTCATCTCTAGCTGAATTGTGCAGATCTCTTTGAGCTCTGAAATAATTTTCAAATATTTGAATTTAGGAATCTGATTTCTTCTTATTTTTTCCAAAGGGATGTATGGGTACCCAGCCCCACCTATGCTGTGACAGTTTCAAGTTTTGTTGGGAAAAGATTAGGTATAATGTGATATTTTCTTGTTTATTTTTGTGAATTTGCTAGGGAGTACCCACCGTGTGAGATGACCTTTTAATCTGCTTGCTTGGAAGTCCAAGAGGCAGCAAATTGTTTTTGTTGTTCTTCTGTACCTTCAAGTCATTTCTGACTCATGGCAACCCAAGGTGACCCTATCATAGACCCCTGTTCAGAAGGGCTTTGCCTTTGCTTCCCTCTGAGGCTGAGAATGTGACTTGTCCAAGGTCACCCAATATATTTCCATGGTCGAGCAGGGATTTGAACCCTGGTCTCCAGAGCTGTTGACAAATGCTCAATCCACTACATGACACTGCCTATCTCAGCAAGAGTCAGGGTAAACAGCAAGCATCAGAGTACATTCAAGACCTTTGGTATTCAACAAGATAGGTTAGCAGGTTGGCTTGCTATAGAGACACTCTCTATCTTTTTCTAACCAGATCATAAAAAAAAAATTATCACTCCTTTGCAGCTGATTTACTTCCGTGTTGAATAAACATCTGCAGTTTGGAGCCCTAGGTTCAAACACATGGCTAAGGGGGGAAATAAGCTTTATCACTTTCCCACAAGTAACTAAAGTTAAAAGAGTGATGTATGATTTGACTACTTCAGATTTAAGAGATTGTTCAAGAGATGCTGCTGAAGGTTCACAGTGTATATTGTTCTAAAGCACTGGATCTCTTCTCACTCCAGGAACTCGTCCTTTCAGGATATCTGATTTGCAAATGAGAATGGAACTGGAGACCTTATTTAGGTCTCTAGTGTTAAGTCAAGCCCTCAGTAAGCCTTTTAAAAATTGTTTTCACAATATGAGCCCATACTTTAGATGTGGTAACCTGGGAGATCATCCTCATCATGTTGCAGTGGTTGTATTGTGGAGTCCCCATAAATATGGTGAGTGGAAGCAGGCCAGACCTCCTGCTCTAGTTATTGGAGTGGGAATTCAATAGATTGTCCTTGTTAGCCAGGAGAACTTAGGAATCACTTGTCTAGGAAGCTACCAGTATCACAGGCTGGTCTACCTAGAAAGTTGCTTGTTGATCGTTCTTAAGTTTTTTAAAGGGACAACACTGCAGCAAGGGAGAGAAAAGTTGTAGAAAACTCCAAATGCTTGGAAAGGTGGAAGATTTAAATAGGTCTGGAATAAAATCTTAACTTTTCTTAGTATTTGCCATTCACTCGGCATTTGTTCTTCATCATTCCTTCTACCATTAAAGAAGACCCAGCCTCACAATACACTATGTAGTTGTAGTTTGAAGTCTGATTCTGACCTTTATTTAATTTGCTTATTTATTTATTGGCTTTATAGTCTGCTTTTTGCCCAAGATGGGATTCATGGTGGTTTACAGCAATTTCAAAAAAGGTTACGGTAAAACATTAGTTTACAAAAGTTAAAAAGGAATTAAATAACAGTATTATTTAAAAAAAATGATTAAAACATTTAAAAATATTAAAAATGTAATTTTCAGTAAAAAAATTAAAATGTAGCACACGACTTTACACACACACTACTGCTTGATAATTAAAACAGAATGGCCTGCTTGAACAAAAATGTCTTCACTGGCTGGTAGAAAGAGAGCAGGGAGGGGCCAAATGAGACCTTCTGTGAAGTTGAGTTCTGTGAAGTTGAGCCTGGGAAACAGTCGTAGAAAAAGCGCTCTTCCTTTTAAAATGAATTTTTATAAATAATAATAGTAATAAAAACATTGCTTAGAAATAATATACAAGTTACATATTTAAATTATTTTTATTTATTTATATTTCTTTTATTTTTATTTATTTATTTTTATTTACAAAATAAAAAGGGTAAGAACAATATCCTAAAGGAAGAAAACAACAACAAAGAAGAGGAATTATAAAAATCAAATGTTTGAATAAAGCAATCATACAAAGCCTTAAATATCAAGTTAGTAATTATTAGCATACATGAATAATAAAATACTAAAAGGAAAAAAAAGTTTAAAAAAATTACTCCCTTCCCAAGGTGTGGTGGGTGCTCATTAAGAAAAAAAAGTCTAATTCTCCTGAGGAAATTAATAAGATTATCAGCTTCTCTAAATTATACAAATTTTTTATAATAAAATATAATATCATGATATATATAAAAAAGTTGAGTTCTATTTATATAAAAAATATAAAAATAATTATATAGGTACATATACTTGACTTATTCCTCCAAATCTGCTGTCAATAAATATCCCCAATTAGATTTCCAAAGGGGAGTTAAGATCTTCCATTCTTATCTAAACTGCTGTATAGGTTTTTCAGATAATGAAATTGTTAATTTATCCAGCTTTGCCATTTAACAGATCTTTTTAACTCTGAGCAAAAGTTAACCTGGCAGCATATATCATATATAACAAGATTCTCCAATATCTATTCTTTGATTGGGTATCTGTTCCATCAGGAATATTAACTAAGTATATTTCTGGTAACACTGGAAAATTTTTGTTAAGTACTGTTCCATAATTAAAATTCAAAGACCTATCAGAAAGAAAAACGTCTTCATTTGCTGGTGGAAAGAAGGCAGAGAGGGGCCAACCAGGCGTTCTGTGGAGGTGAATTCTATAGCCTGGAAGCACCCATGGAAAAGACCCTCATCCAAGTACTCTCCAAAAACACTTCCAAAGGTGGTGAGACTGAGAGAAAGTCCTTGCCTTTGGATCTCAAAGCTTGTGCTGGCTTGTATAAGGAAATACAGTCTTTCAGATAGTCTGGCCCAAAGCCATATGGGATTTTAAAGATTAAAACCAACACTTTGACTTCTGCCTGGAAATGGACTGGTAGCCAATGGAACTGTTTCAACAAGGAGTCATATGATCCCTGTAACTAACCTTGGTCAACAGTCTGGCCACAGCATTTTGGACTCATTGTGCAAGCACATTCCTGGCCGCAGCTGAAACCTTGGCATCCAGGCTCAGACCCAAGTCCAGGAGTACATCCAAGCTGAGAACCTGAGATTTCAGGGGAATGTAACCACACCCAACACAGGCTGAATCCCTATTCCTTGATCTCCCTTCTGATCTGATCCCTATTCCCTGATCTGACGATGAGCACATCTGTCTTGTCTGGATTAAGTTTCAGTTAATTAACTAGTAGACACCGATTTAGTATAGAAACAGCTTCCTTGAAATCAGATGGAAAGGAGAGACAGAGTTGTGTGTCATCAGTATACAGAGTTGTGTGTCATCAGCATACTGACAACACTGAACTCCAAAATTCCAGATGATCTCTCCCAGCAGTTTCATATAAATATTAGGCAGCATGGACGACAGAACCAAACCCCAAAGGATACCACAGACTGGTGGCCTGGTTGTAGAACAGGCATCTCCAATCACCATCTTTGGAGTCTGCCCCTCCAAGAAAGACTGAAGCCACTATAAAATAATGTCCCCAGGCCCAACCCAGAGAGATAAACCAGAAGGACACAATATCGAGGATATCAAAAGACACTGAGGGGTGCAGCGGAACCAACAGGGACACAATCTCCCTGTTTAGTTCCCTGCATAGGTCATCTACCAAGGCAACTGAAACTCTCTGTGTCCCATAGCCAGGCCTGGAACCAGAGTGGAACAAATCTAGATAATCTATTTCATCAAGGAATTCCTGGAGCTGGGAGGCTGCCACACAGTCTAAAACCTTGCCCAAAAGAGGAGGCTGGCTGATTGTTCTCCAGTATGGCAGGGTCCAGGGAGGACTTTTTTCAATAATAACCTCACCAGAGCCTCTTTAAAGCAAGATGGAAACTGCCTTGCTGTACTGAGGCGTTAATTACTCCCTTTACCCAATCCACCATTCCCTTTGGACTGCTTTTAACAGTCAGAAAGGGCATTTGTCCAGGATCCTGTCCACACCCTCAGGTTGCACAAATTGAAATGTATCCAATAAAAAGGAAAAGCAGGGGCCAAGATTACATCCAACAGATAAGAATCAACTGCAGCATCCAAGTTGGCCCCGCCTCCTGCTCTTTGATAGGAGAGGGGACCCCTCAACTCTATCTGCTGTCATCACCACTAATTCACTACAGTAACCTAGTGAGGGTTACTGTAGAGTTTAACTTGCACTTTTTCACTGTCTGACTCTGCAGAGATTTCCTTCTCCTCTTTGGAAGATGAGAATTCTATACACATAGATTGCATATACTGAGCAGAGGTGCCTGAAGAGAGTGTGGAAAAGAGAAGTTTTAAGGAAAGCTTTTATTCTAAGAGTGCAAACTTACATTAGCAAAAGGGCATCTTGTACATGAAAGCATCTTCATCAATTAGTTATGAAGTTATGAAGTTACAAAAACAGCCCAAGTCACATTCAGCTGAGCCCTAACACAACTACCTGAACCTTCCTATTCTTCTCATGATACTGATGGTATTCTGGGTCTTTGGATGTTCATGGAAAGCTGAGAGTCTGGACTCCTTTGTCTAGCCTATAACCAAGCTTTCCCAAGGACAGTGAGGCAAGCAATATCTCTCAGTCTTCTCCATAAGTCCTAAAAGACTCTTCAAGGACCCTGATGGCCTCTCAGTCACTCTCCTTCTGCGTTGTGGCACCTTATTCTATAATTTCTCATCTTGGAAGCATTTTGAGGCATCCACACTTCTCCCCAGACTGGTCATCCTCATTAGGCAATTGTACCCGTGATTGCTGTTGCGTTGGTGATCTTTGTAAACCTCCTGGGGCAGACCATCTTAATCAGCCCACTACCCCTGCAGAAGATCTGGTCTCCAGGGGATCTAAACCCCACCAGATAGTGATCTGTCCATGACAATGGAACTATAAGAGGTTCCTTCACACCGAGATCACCATCATCCCGCCTCATACAGAAAACTAGGTCCAGCATGTGTCCTGCAGTTTGGGTGGCACTAGATGCTACCTGGGATAGACCCATAAATGTCATGGAGGAGATGAAGTCCTGAGCTGCTCCTGACAGTGAGGTCTTTGCATGGATGTTGTCCACCAGCACAAATAATCAAGGGAACAGAAACACTATACTATTGAGACCAACTCAGCCAGCTCAGAAGGGAGACTACTGAGCAGGAGGGTGGGTGGTACACTAACAGAATCCCTATTCCATCACAGACACTCACCTTTAAGTACACATATTCAAATCCAGCAGACTGTGATATGGGGTATCTGGTGAAAGAAATGAAATCCAGATAGGTCACTGCAACTCCACCTCCCTGCCATCCAGGCCTCAGCTGCTGTTCCACAGAAAGCTTACGTGGCCAAAGCTGGGAGAGATTAATCCTCTGTGCCTAGTTCATTCAGGTCTCTCTCCATAATACAAGCCATGTCGACATGCTCTGGATGTTGTGGATCAACTGTGTTTTTCTATTTATTAATCTGGCATTAAGCAGCAGCATTTTCTGCAGATGTTGGCTTACTGGAGCCAGAGTGTACTTGATCTGATAGTTGTAATTGATAATTATTCACCTGCAGGGCATTTTCACCTAGTGTTCCTACAGATGGAGGTGGGGACTGAAAATTACCATCTTCTAAGGTGTCATCATGCCATTCATCTAGGACTAATATGTCTGAAAAAGTTAGATTGAAATCTTCCATGCCACTTTTTAGAGCACCATCCTCAGCTGGGATCTCTAGTATCTTCTCAGAATTTGTAAATCAATTATGTCCTATTTCTTCTAAGTTTCCCAGAGGGCTTCTATTATTGATAAGGGAGCAATCATCATTTACTCTTACATCTGTCAGGGACTTTAGGCTAATTGCCTGGTGGTCTGCCAAGTCTCTATGTGGGGAGTTTGTTGGGGGTGCTGCTTTTAAAATTCCCAGTTCTATCAAAGCAAAATAGTTCGCAGTGTTACTATAAGTCCAGATATCTCTTGTTTTATAGAATGCAATTTATAAAAAAATTGTTGATTGGCTTGTGCTGAAAGAAAGCATTGGTCTCTCAAGTGGCCATAGATGATTTGAACATGTTCATTGTCAAGCCTGTGAGATTTCCCTGCAGTTTCTCCATCATAGTGCCATTGGTATCAGGGGTTGTGGGGTACAAACGCCTAGAAGGTATATCCACTGATGTCCTGGCCAAGAGATCTGAGTCCAAAGACCAGTTACCAATTGTCTTCTCATTTTGGTAATCCCATTACACAGGACTCTGATGATCCTGTTCATTACTTATGATCTCATTGTCAAGGTTCATTAAAGTGCTTGTAGCTGGAGTGCCTATGAAGTTATTCTTCCCATGCTGTACACTAATTTTGAAGGGAGCACAGTAATCAAGGATTGACTTTTGGGTCAGGCTCCTCACAATTTCATTTCATAGAATCATAGAAATGTAGAGTTGGAAGAGACCACACAGACCATCCAGTCCAACCCCCTGCCGTGCAGGAACACCCTCAAAGCACTCCCAACAGATGGCCATCCAGCCTCTGCTTAAAAACCTCCAAAGAAGGAGACTCCACTACACTCCGAGGCAGCATATTCCACTGCCGGACTGCCCTGACCGTCAGGAAGTTCTTCCTGAGGTTCAGGTGGAATCTCCTTTCCTGCAGCTTGAATCTGTTGCTCCTTGTCCTGGTCTCTGGAGCAGCAGAAAACAAGCCCTCTCCTCCCTCCTTCTAATTTGCCTGTGCATACTCTTTCTAGGGCTGAATTGTTTGTGCTCTAGTCTTAACCATAATTATCTGGTCCAGCTTCCACCAATTCCAGTTAATTTACCAATAGTACTATCTGATTTGACATAAGTGGCAACAATGAGGTCAGGCAATGAGGTTGGAGCAGACATGTAAACTGCAAATTTTCTGCTGTGAGGCTTACACTGCACCAATGTTTGCAGATTCAATTAATTACCTCCAGCTTGGCCTTCGTGCTTTGGCTTGGAGTCTTTCATAAAGCTTTATCCTGGCCTCCTCTGCATTTGTAAGTTATTTTAACTTAAAATTTTAAAAATGCAGGTCTAAAACCCATTGTATAGATAGAACATAAATACAAAGTCTTCCCTGCTTCTTAGGCTGAATGTCTTAGCTTGCAAACTCACCGGCTGTTGGAGTCACAGCATTCTGCAGCCTTCATTAGCCGAAATATCAGCCTTATTGAGCAACTCCCTGTAAACTTGTGGTAAGTTACTGATAAGTTTTCTGGAGCCTTACAGACTAGATAACAAAAATGTCATAACAGTAGCCACACTAAAAATACTCAATAACAATAAAAAATAAAAATAAAAAATAAAATCAGGTGAAAATGTAAAATAGAAAAAAGAGATCAAGCCAAGCTACTTTATGTGCCCAAAAAGATAATAAAAGGGTAAACTTTTGGAGGAAATTTTTACTGCAGCTGCTGCCTCCTTGCCATCTTGGCTTCTCCCCCAGCAGCATTTTTAGCCCAGGGGTAGGGTTGTTGGCAAACCTATCCAGACGATCTGAACTGAGGGACATTTTAATGATTTAGTGCCTCATTTAATATTAGTTCAAAGTTAAAACCATTAGATCTGATCCTACTCTCTGGGGCAGCAGAGGACAAACCTGCAGCCTCTTCTCTGTGACAATCCTTGAGGTATTTAAAGAGTGCAATCGTGTCACCCCTCAGTCTTCTCTTCACCAAGGGGAAAACACACCCAGTTCTTCAACCTTTCCTCGTATGTTTTATTCTCCATACCTCTTATCATCCTTGTTGCCCTTGTTTATATCCTTCTCAAAATGAGGTGCCCAGAACTGAATGCAATACTCCTGAAGAGACTTGGCCAGCCCAGAATGCAGTGGGACTACTGCTTTCTTTAACTTGGAAACTAGAAAACAGAATGGAAAGGGGAAATGAAAACAAGGAAATTCAAGCACAAAATTCTTCTTGTACTGAGGTTCTTCAGCATGGTGAGGTAGCTGCTGAATAACAGTTGGAAGAAGTAAAGGTAGCTTCTAAGGTGACCCATTGGCCTTGGTTTCCTTATCTACTCCTCTTTTTATCGTGGTGGAACCAGGAAACCTGGTTATGTATTTATAAAGCTCCATACTACTTTTTCACAAGAATCTCAAATAGAAAAAAAAAGTAGCAGTAGCATAAACCATACTAAAGCTAAAAATATCAGAACCACATTAAAACCACCATCTAGCTCAAATAGCTCAACTGGCTTGGAACCATGACCTTTTGGGACTACTTTTTGAACTATTTGCTAGCTGTGAGATGTTGGGAACTGGAGTCCCCAGCCCCAAATTTTCCAAGCTCTGTCCAATGGTTGGGTTGATTTATATTTGGTTCCCAAAAGTCTGACTATGACCCCTTTCCGCATGACGTCACTATCTCGTTTCTGCCACGGATGGCAGCGGTTGGCAGGTCGCACTTCTGCATGACATCGTTGCTGTCTCACTGCCATCCTGTTGCAGAGCGTTGTGCTTGCGCAGTTTTCGCAAAACAGAAAAAATCCGTTTCGTGTCTGTGATCATGCAGCGCTCCTGTCACTTTTGGACATGTGGAAGCTATGGAAGTGCATTGGCAACACTTTCTTACATAGCACAGCAATGGAAAAAGTCCAGCTGCACTGCAGAAGGAAGACACGGTGCCATTGCGTTCTCTTCTGCATGGACCAAGCGGGTGAAGAGGGGAGCATTGCTGACGTGCTCCCTTCTGGACCCCGGACTGCAGCGAGATGGTGCGGAAAAGCATCATTGTGTGGAAATGGCCTAAGTTTCCAGGTTGGTTTCACTTCACCTTTGAGGAGTATTTGATTGTAAAAATTCATGGATGGAAAGTTTTGCAATAGTTACTCAGTGTGGTGATGACTATGCTGTAACCCTCTCTTGAAAAAAAATGAAGCATTTTTCAAGCCCTGAAGATTAACTGTTAAAAGAGGAGTTTCTATTGAGCCTTCCTGTTTCTTATTACATAAGGATACCTTAAGAGAATACATTTCAGGAAGAGTTTGTTGTTTCGATAAAGGGTTGGGCAGAAGTAGGACAGCTGATGACTCAAAAAGGTATCACAGTTGTCTTAAACCTGAAGAAGGATATTTAAGGCCACATTATTATGACAAGAACAGCTGACAGCTTAAGAATTATGACTATGGGAAAATACATCAAGCTCTTCTTTTATTCGTTCAACAGTGTCATTTTGTGCTTGTGTTCATACAACACCCTTTGCTTTGGTTCCCTCCCTTCCTTTTTCCTCATGGGCTTTACCCTTCAGATCAGTAAGGAGTTTCTTCTTTAGGACAGCTAGATAGAAAATTTCCAGATTTCCTTGAGCCCTGAAATCATTTGCAAATATTTAAATCTAGGAATCTGATTTGTGAATTCAGCCTCAAGTAATGTTTCACACAACCAACAAGGATATGGACAGCACAGTAGAATAAAACAGACAATTGTATTGATTATAGGAGAAGAGATTCGGCCCCAGCCTAAGTCCAGTTCTAGGTGTCAGTCACTCTGCTGATTGATGAAACCGTCTCACCCAATCCACCTGCAAGGAACACCTGGAATGACAGCTGTGTGATTCCACATGGGGAAATAGCTGCTCACACCCCCAGATCCCTTAATGGGACCCCTTTGGGTCTAATAGGCACCAGGTTCTCTCTCCCTCCGTTTGGAACTGTTGCAGATCAAAACATCAGAACAAGAACAAAACCAGTACAATTACTCAAAAAGTTCAAATTAAAAGGGTAATTCCATTTTCAAAAGCCAAAATTTGTTTGAAAAACTAGGTTTAGTATATCTTGAATTTTGAGAGTGGGGGTAAAAGCTATAAAGACACAATATTCTTAATTTACTACATTACAATATTTATATCCTCCCCTATATCACATGAGGTAAACAGTGACAGAGGGAGAGGGGGCTAGTGGTGGTGGGTGGTTGGGGGTGGGGCTTGTGGCAGACAAGAGGGGACAGGGCACCCCATCCCCATCTGCAGCAGCAGATGGGGATGGGGTAGCAGTGGGAGGACAGGAGGGAGCATTGCTGTTGCAAATGTAGACGGGGCCACGTTTCTAGGCCTGATGAGGTTCCTCACCCTGGGAAACACCCACACCATGCACACCCCACTGCCAGCCTCACTCTAAAGGCAGTCCTACCAATGTTAGAGGCTCCTGTTCCTTGGTTGGCTGGGCCATGACCCTCAAAAACAGGCAGCACACATGCTGGTGACTGCAAGGGGACAAAATGTGTTTTATAAGTGGGGAGGAGGAAGATAAGGCCTCCTCTCCTTCCCCTGCGCAGAAACAGTTTCTCTTTTCTATGTTACGGTAACATAGAAAAGAGAAAACTGGTTTATAAATATAATTGCTAGGGGGATAAAGCAATTAACAGTGAGGAGACTGGGAAATTGGATCTCTCCCCCACCTCCCATTTTGAAAAAGAAAAGCAGCCTTTGAAATGAATCCAGCTGGCCTGACAAACGAAGCCTTCTGGGTGTGTCAGGTGTATTTACGTCTCCTGGATGGCCGAGCCCAACACCCCACCTTAAACCAAGGGGATCCTGCTTTAAAAAGGGCCAGCCATAAAACCAGGTACGGTTGCTTTAATACAAGTGGTGGTGGCGAGAACTTCTTGAGGCCTGGGAGCTGCTCCTGCTACAAGCGATCCTTGTGTGTTGATTTGGAAAGACATTTGCTGTATGTAATGTTTAAGGCTGAAAATATCATTGCTCGTACAGATAAATAAGGCCCCGACCAAACCTTGAGGTCAGCGATCAATCCTGCTGCTTAGGGAGGGCAGCAGAAAAGCCTCTCTCTCTCTCTATGTATGTGTGTGTGTGTCTGTCTTTGTGTGTGCTGACAAAGACTGAAGAGGCTCAGGCCTATGGGGGAGGATTTGGAAATAAGCAACTGTGATCTGTGCAAGAACCTAAGCCATTTTGCCAAGTTCTTGTAGATCCAGTCTCACTTCCTGCCCCCACCCCCCAAAAAAGCAACCTCGCAAATGTGACAATATAGTGTAGGTACGTCTTTTTCTGTACAGTGTGCCCTTCCATGTGTCTAGGCAGAAAAAAACCCCATTTATTTATTCACTGCGATTTACACCTAGGTAAGCCTGGCTAGTGTGGTGTAGTGGTTTGAGTGTTGGACTACGATTGTGGAAACCAGGGTTCAATCCCCCGCTCTGCCTTGGAAACCCACTAGGTGACCTTGGGCCCCACACATGCTCTCAGCCCCAGAAAACCCCATGATAGATTTTCCTTAGGATTGCTATAAGTCAAAAATGACTTGAAGGAACACAACAACAATAAGAACAAGCATGGATTAGATTGCAGACTCATAGCCAATTAACCCAAATTCCACCAATTCAAAACAGCGTATAGAGTAATAGTCTTCCCAACCTTTCGGGAAGGGTTGTCCTTTAGGGTTTTTTTTTTTCCAACTGGAGAGTGTGGGGAGCATCCTGTGTAGTACTCCATATATATATATATACATACACACACATACACACACACACACACACACACACATACATATATATTCAGATCTCCAAGGTCCTGTGTCGGTAGGAGGCTCAGTTTTGATGGGGTGCAGATGCTGAAAGTCAAGCCTGGGCTGGGCTTGAGAAATGTAACTGAAATGACAAAGTGGGGGAGACTGCAGGGTGGGAGGGCGGGATGATGTGAGTCTGCTGCAAGATCTGCAGTCCCCTCTGCCGTGGCTGATCAGCATTTGTTGCTGGCCCTTGATCTGAGCTGACAACTAATAGAGATATGCAGCTCACCACTAGGCTTCTCCTCCTTTTGTCTTCCGCTATTGAAGAGATAGAGGCAGGCTTCTCCACTGGACTGGCTGCCCATGGAACAACCCCCTCCTGGCCAGGCCTGGCTGGTGAGTCCCACCAGCTCTGGTGAATCACCCAAACATCACAGGCTGCCTCCTGCCCACCTGCCCACCCCGCTCGCTCACTCGCTTTCAGCCAACTTTTATTCCAAGGCTTTTCCAAGCTGCTGAATGCTTTTCAGATCTGTTCCAATGGTCGGAAGGGATGGCGCATGGGGGAGGGGTAGGTGAGCTTTGGTGATGCTTTCTTGAGACTTAGCCCTGAAAGGAAACCTTAACATCTCACATAGCGGGGGGGGGGTAGCGGTGGCAGGGGGTGGGAGGGAGGGGAGAGCGGCGGCAGGTAGGAGGATTCCTCTTTTTTCGCCCCTGACATTGGCACTCAGGGCACGAGCCCCAGTTGCCTCACCCTAGATCTGCCTCTGGAGGTCAAGATGCTGTACATAACAACATGAAACTAAGAGATAATGTAAACAGAGTAAACAGAGTAAAGTATATTAAACAATCTGACAAGTTCGAATAAGACAAAATCAGTTAAATCAGTTTAAAACAAATCAATGCATGTACAGCTCAGGATAAAATCAGTTAGGTGCAAAAGTTTTTAATAAAAAGCAATCCATGTTTTTACTTGGTCCTTTAAGTGAAGGGTGTTCCACAACTGGAATGCCACAGCAGTCAAGGCCCTCTCCCAAGTTCTCCCACAACTATTGTTTTACTTTCTTCAACTTTATATGTAACAAGCAGAAATGTATCTGTTGTTGCCATCTAGTGGCAATGTAGAAAGATTTTTAAATGAAATACTTTGGGTATTCAGCTGACATTTTCTTTTTAACTATATCTGAAGGAAGAATCAGACACTTCAAAACAATTCATTGCAATAATGACTTTGTTGTTGTGTGCATTCAAGTTATTTCTGACTCATGGCAACTCTAAGGCCAACCTATCATGGGGTTTTCTGGGGCTGAGAGTGTGTGACACACCCAAGGTCACTCAGTGGTTTCCATAGCTAAGCGGGGAATCAAACCTTGGTCTCCAACACTTAACTCATTGTACCATGTTTGCTCTTATCTGCTTATAATTAATTCATTTTTTGCAATAACGAAGACAGAACTAAGTATTATTATGATTGTAAATTAATAATAATGGTAACATTTAGTTACTTTTTATAGTTACACATGTGTAGTCTCACTAAATGGTAGAGGGAACTATCACATAGTTCAGGGACCTCTCATGCTGCTCTATTTAGATATTATAAGTAACTAAGCTTAGCCGTTTTAGATGTTTTTGAGAAATGGGAAAGCAACAATTTGTTTTAAAATAGTGTTGGCAACAACTAAGTCCTTTTTGGTAAGTAAAAGCTATCTGTAACTAACTACTTCTTTAAAATAACTTCCATACTGATGTTTGTTGTGGAATGTAATTCTTACTGAATTTGTAGTTCTGTGGTGTACTACTGAATCAACTAATTTTGAACTGTTAATGCATAAATATTTTTTTTATTTTAAAATAAGTTTAATGTAAGAAACAAATAGTATTTGGTACAACAGATTCTGTTCATCTATAGTTCACTTGTATAACTGCACTAGAGTAGAGCTGAGATCCATCCATCTATCCATCCATCCATCCATCCATTTATCATTGTATAATCTGTAATTGTATCAATGCTTCCTAATAAATTCCAAACAATTTTACATCAAGTCGGGACAAAGGAAAGAGCAAGATAGAATAGCAACAGCAGGTAAAATCTCAGCATACTGATGATCAGCCTTATCAATTATTGAATGTAAATTGCCTGATGTATTTGTAATAATAAAGGACTACATTAGAGCTCCAACTTGAGGCTTGGCATCTCTCTTGTTGTTTTTGGTCTTATTCACGAGGAGAGAATGTTGATCTCAGATGCACAGTTTATTGCCGTTTCTCAGTGAGAAAACTGATCCTGTAAACCAACAAATTTCATTTGCAGGTTGATTTCTTCTGTATTTGGTGTCAGTTGTGTAAACATTAGGGTCACAAGACGGCACTGCTGATCCTCCCCATGTCTTAGTACTAGGAAAAGAAACAGGCAGTAAGGATTAAGTTCATAGTGGTGTGATGCTGTTTCAGCACACTAGATGGCTCTCTGTGTGTTTAATACAGAGCTAGTGACAGAAAGCTACCAATTTTAAAGTGTACAATGAACAATGCTTCTGTTTGAATCTCTGGTCTCAAAGAAGCAACATTTTCTGTTGGTGCCTAGATTCGCTGGGAAAATGTGGTTTCTTGCCTTTGTTTAGATTAGTTGCTTCCACACTTTATACTTTTGAACAAACCTGTCTTCTCTCCTGAGAAAACCTTTGTGTAAGTTAAGCAGAGTCAATCCTGGTTAATAGTTGGATGGGAGATGGCCAACAAATAGCAGGTACTGTAGGCTATATTTCTGAAGAAGGAACAAACAAAACCACCCCTAAACTTTCCTTGCCTAAGAAATCCCTATGAAATTCATGGGTTTGTTTTAAGTTGACAGGTGACTTGAAAGTGTGTGTACATGTGCACATGCGAATCTCCAGACATTGCAGTTTTCTGGGGAGTGCAGGTCTACCTCAGTTGATGAAGTAGATGCATTCCTAGAGATTATAACCCTTTTTGCACGTTACCCGTTTGCGTGGCTGGGGGGGCGTCTCGCATGAAAAGCCTCAGCTTCCCTGCTGCTTGAGTTCTGCAGCGCTTCCTGGTCACGCGAGCGCTGCGTGAACGCCCCGCCCCTTCCTACTGCAGCGCAACCTGGGAATTGCAGGCTAGCGCTGAGGCAGGAAGCGGGACCGGGATGGTTCCCGAGGCTCCGCAGGGCAGGTAAGTGCATGTGGGCCCTGGGAGCATTGCGCGACCACGCACCATTTTCGGCTTGAAGCCGAAAATGAAAAGGTGCATGCGCGATCCGCTTTAGGCTCTTGAGTGTTGCTTAAATGGGAGTGCGTAGTATGGACCGCTCCTCACATTTACGCGATGCTCAAGGGGCCCTTTCGCTTTAGAAACGGCGTGTGAAAAGGCTGTATGTGTGGTACCAGAGGCAGAAATAACACAGAAAGAATAGGGATATGTTCCTGCACCACAAAAAAGAAGAGCAATTCGACATGTTATCAAACATTTAAGCCAAGACTAAAAATATACACATTTGAAATGAAACAACCAGCTCAGGCAAGTCTCACACAAGTAAACAAAAATCTTTCTAGGTATCACTTGAAAGTTTTTCCAATGCGCTTCCGTAGATTACATTTTCCTTTCACTAGCCTCCACTTTTCTTAGGATTTTCATTTTGGTAGCCAAATGGTTCTTTAACATGTTGGGGCTACCTGATGAGCCAGGCATATCTGCTTTTCCTTTCTCTGTTTTGCTGTTCACAGATGATCAGTAAGGGATTCTGGGGCATCTTCTTTTGTCTTGCCTGTTGTAGTCAGGCACACACAGCTGCAGTAGGATTAGCTAGAGTAGAATTCTGCTCTTTCTCAGCTCCAGCTTTATTGTAGACACAGTGCTGCAACCTCGCACTGAAAGTCTGTTTCTTCAGCCCTCCTTCCTTATGCAAATGCTGATAAAAAGCTTGCTTCTAGTCAGAGGACAAGAGTGAGAAGAGGCAGGCTAAATGAGTGTTAAAAGATTGTAAAAAGGAGCTTCTTGCTCAGAGACCTAGTTAACCGAGGTGTTGTGATATTTGAAGTGAACTTTAAATCTTTAGGGCAGGGCTTTCCAATGGTGTGCCATGACACGTTAAATGTGTCAGCTGAAGTGTGCAGGTGTGTCACCTACAATCTTGGAAATGTATGTTATTTATAAATAATATATTTTTAAAAATATATGAAAGGCTTTCATGAAATATGTTGTCTCCCCATACATTTTGTTATTAAAATTTATGTATGTGTTTGTATCTCTTATAAGAGGCTAGTTTAACCTCCGGTTTGCTAGTAAAACTGAATTACTATGTTGCGAAATGATGCATGTCTAAATAGTGTGTCACCAGCATGAAAAGTGTGGAGAGCTCTGCTTTAGGGAATCTTTTCTATTGTAAGAGGTCTATTCTGGAACTTTTGTACTTTTGGATATTCTGGGGAGTGTTTTAGGGTGTACACTAAGCTGATGTGGAATATTGGCCAACCCTGATATGGCCTCATTTGATAGTACACCTTCAACACCACCAGTGTATAATTGGCATTGTAAGGGAAGATAGTTATCCATGCATGATGTATCTTTTAGTAAAGTTTGGCTGGATTTCTGTATCAGCTATTTAGTTAAATATACTTAGGAAGCAGTTATGAATGAATAAATCTAAGTAACCATTTTGTGTTCATGATCTCTGTTAGTCATGATTGTATCAACGAGCATAACTTCTCCCCCAAACCTACTTTACTAGGCATTAGCTGCCTGGGGAGAAGGAGATCCAGTCTTTTGGTGGCTGGTGCACAAATGAATGATGTTTCTATTATGTTTGGGGTATTGGGCCAGGAGATGTTACTTAGTTAAGGCACTTACCGTAGTTGGCTGCTACTGGCTTCCAGCCATTGTCTCCAATTACTTAAGTCTCATTACTTTCAATGAGAGTTCAGGTAACAAGATGGAGGATTTAAGCAGGATTATGTTTTATTGCAGAGTCTTATCTCCAACCCTCAATACATCGCAATTACTGCTGGCATCAGAAAATGCCTCCCTCATAACTTACTCAATCTTTTTTTTAATTGATGGCATGAAGTTAAAACGCATGCTTAAATCTCTTATTTGAACCTATGAAACCAAAAAATGCTTAACTTTAGCTTGATTATGCCTGTAACAAATAGGAAAAGCTGAGTATGCAAAAAAGGCGACTGAGTTTACAATTACCTGAATATTTAATAAAAACTAAAGCAGATACTATTGTTAATGCCAAGGTTGTGTCAACCTGGTTTTGGTTGTTCAGAAACCTAACAGTGCCATTGTTATCATTGGTCATTATTTGTATGATTGTTGTCACAAATTGAGTATCTTTGAAAATAGTTTCATACTTTGAGCATGGTGTGCATGAAAATACAGGAGCCTGCACTTTTTAATTTAGATTTCACTGCCTTATGCAATGTCATTAGAGTGTTTAAAACACAAGCCACAAGAATGATGCATGTCTGGGTTTGTATTTCCAGAGATGGGAACTGACCATTTTGTCTGCTTCCCAGTAGGCTTTTCTAGATGTCATCTGTTAACTGCACATTTATTCTTGACCCATCAGACCATTCTCCAAAGAGGGACTGAATTTAACTGCAGACTTTACTATTTAAACATCAGGTCAAATTTCTGGATCTCCATGCTTCTCTTCCCTCTCTCTTTTTCTTTCTTTTTATCACATAGGCCACTCTGGAATGCTTGAAACTGTTGATGAATTGTCCTATAATAAGTTATTTCCTACCTGTAGATTTTGTTACCTTGCTCTTTGTATTTTGATAATAAGACATGTAACTGCTACAAAGGCGATTTGAAAATAACACTTTCAGTCTACTCTACCTGGCCTTGTGTAGCACAAATTGTATACTATCTTTCAAATTGTATACTATCTTTTTAGGCCATTTCCACACTATACTGTTATAGCGCTACTGTGCTATTTCATAATCCTGTGGAATCCTGGAATCTGTAGCTTAGGGACGGGCATTTAGACTTCTCAGCCAGAAAGCTGTTTGGCCTCAGTAAACTATAAACCTCAGAATTCCACAAGATGTTGAAAGTGGAATATTAACGCTATAACAGTATAATGTGGAAACAGTGTTAGTCAAGTTCTGTCCCATTGATTTTGTACCATTCTAAAAAGGAGGAAGGAAGGGGGAGGAAAAAGAAAAAGAAATGTAGCAGCACCTTTAAGACTTTTTTTTTTTTAAAAAAAATTCACATTGAGTTTTTGTGGATATAAACCTGCTGTGTTTGGATGCACCCCCTTCCTTTCTCCTTTTTATGCTGCAAGAGACTAACATGGCTACTATTTTGAAAATATCACTTCAACTGTCATAGTTCTCCTCACAAATTCTGGAAATGGTAGTTTGATGAGGTTGATGAGACTTAGAGGCTGCTAGCACCTCACCCTCATTAAAGAACTAACTCTTCTTTGAGTTTGGCAAGCAGGGAATGACACTGAAACCAGCTGAGAGTCTGTAATTTCAATATGTTCTATGTGCGTCATTCACGGACTGGGAAAAACGAAGTGGGAAAGAGAATTTTACAGTGAGCATAAACTGTTCGGCTAAGAGCAAAGTGGATTTCTTTGACTGCTTCAAACGACATGTCCAAAGAGTTTATCAGACATGCTTTCCAGTGTTATGCTTTCAGAGTTCAAACAACTTTATCAGATGCTAACAAAAAAGCTTTGCTAGTCAAACAGGAAATTACCCCGAGGATATGGTTTTGAACATTTATTCAAGATGTTTTCTGAGTGCCACTTCATCTTTTATTTTGAATTACTGGTGGGGATAGAACTGTTCTGTCCCAATCAGGACTTCCCTAATCATTTTGAAATTTAGTTTGCGTGCCACAAAAATGAGAGCTTTTTTTTTTACAACTGCAAAAATAATGTAGAAAGCTTAGTGAAAAGTTGCAGTTCCTAACCAAGTCCAGTTTGTTCAGAGGAAATTCTAATACTTTTGAGGAAATAGAATATCATATCATGTCTTTCATGTAAAAGAAGGTATGCTTTATTTGAGTTATTGGGTTATTGGGTTATTGGATTATTTATTTGGTTAACTGTTCCCAAATAGAGGAAGGCTTTTTCCTTCACAAGGTTCCGTGTTCTTCCTTCTAATTGATTAGATGAAGATACAGTAAAACCCCACTGAACAACTGATGCTACCCTTATAACAATATTGAAATAGAATCAGTTCCCGGAGCAGTGCTATTGCCTTGCTAGGTCAGGCTGCCCTGTATACTGCAGACCTGTGAGAACAGTCAAGGAATGTTAACAAGGGGTACTTCACTCCCTGCGCCATCCAGTATGGAGAGGGAAAAGTGAAGCCTGAATAGGGACCATCCACTGCCGTCTCGGGCAGGTAATGAGACTTGGCCATGAGCCTATCATGCACCTGGCCCATGGATGCCTCCGTAACTGGCATTTGAGGTGGAATAGCCCTCCCTCCTGCCTGTCTCGGCATGGTGGGTTGATGGATGGACAACCTGTTTTGCTACTTGCATACAAAAAGCCTATATAATCTATTGAAACAAAGAACGCTGTTCCGTTGCCTGCTTTGCCTTTCCGATGGAGTCAGAGTGTATGTATGCTTGTGTGCCTTTCGTTTTTCTTTTCACTTCTTTGCTTAATAAACTGCATCCTCAAAGACCAGAACTGGTTTGGTTCTTGCCTCCCAGCATCTCGTACTTCGAATCTTGCACAGCCATCCAATCCAGGGAGGGTCATGTGTGCAACACTGGGTTACCTTCCAAGATACTGGACTGGGGAGCAACCAAAGCAATTTGGATTGTCCCTGGGGCTGAGGTGTAATCACCCATGGGTAGGCTGAGCAGGTTGCCACATAGGCCTTTTCCGCATTTTGTTTTTACAAAGGGGCAGCGTGTCCTCCAGAGAGGACGTTTGCACTTGGGGGCGAACTGGGTCTGGACTACTTTCTGTAGTTTCGGACTTCAGCCTGCTCTGGAACAACCAGAACTGGTGGTTTGCCGTGCTATTGAAAGACCACTTAAAACAGGTCTTTCAATAGCCCGGTGTGCCCCACTCCATCACTGTGCTCCTGTGTAGATCTGCAGGCTTGCATCAGCATGAGGCTGCAGATCTCCCGGGGGCGGGCTTCCGGCTGGCGAGCTTCTCCGGTTGGTGGAGAGCCTCCACCAACCAGAAGCCGCCGTTTCGTCCCCAGAGCAGTGTGTAGCGTGGGCACACACTGCTCCGGATCAGCGTGGATCGTCGGAGGGAGCGCGCCAGTCCAGTGAGTAACAGACTGCCCCGTTTCTTCCCAAAGTGTGAAAAAGCCCTTAGAGACCCTGACATCAGCTGGACCCATATCAGGTTGCTCTCCTTTCTTCTTGTATCTTTCAGGCTAAGATAATTTAATTAAAATAAGTCAAAATAAAGTGGCCCTTAGTTATCCCAACTTCGTGTCTGGTCTCTTTATTCCATGACTGAGCATCAATGGCCAGCTTTTCCTGCATGCATTTCTGCACCATGAGGCAATCCACTGAGGCTTCCTTTCTCTGCTCCTCTCCTTCTGTTCTTTACTTCCTGTCACACCTGCCACTTGCTGCTGCCAAATACATAGCAAAAAATCTGGCAAAGATGGCAAGGGTTAATATAATACATACAAATACTATCCTTTTATATTGTTCCCTTGGAAATTTCTCCAAAATTATACTGAGGTTCACTGAGAGAAGTGGAACTTAAAATCTGGTTTTGTTCTTGCTGTTGTGTGCCTTGAAGTTGTTTCTGACTTAATGGTGATTCTAATGTCAACCTATCATGGGATTTTCTGGGGGCTGAGAGTGTGTGACATGCCCAAGGTCACCCAGTGGGTTCCCATAGCTGAGCAGGGAATCGAACCCTGGTCTCCAGGGGTCATAGTCCAATGTTCAAACCACTACATCACGATGGCTCTGTAATCTGGTTTTATCCCCCTTAAACATTTTTAATGGAGTTAATACTGCCATATAAATTCAGATCTCCACTGCTTCTCTGTTCTTCCTTCTGTTAAGCATAACTTACACATGGATATCACCTGTTCATCAAAAGTCATTTAAAAAGACATGTTGAAAATAGCATTGATTATGTAGTGGTTATATCTATGATACTGATCCATTCACATCTGCAAAGTGCTGCCTCCTTTTTAGATTTGATTGGCTTTGATAATGTACAGATCATTCTCTCTTGTAATCCCACTTTTACAGAATGTATTACTTCTAGAGATCTTTGTGATTCAAGAACATGGGCCACATAGATTAGCAACTCAGACTTTTCTTGTTAAGCAAGCTTTAGTCGCCAAGCCTGATGTAACTGAGCTGTGTTTATGTTATTCTCCCTGCTATTATGGTGATACTGTTCTATATTTTGTCTGTGTGTTTAAATGTAAAACTTAGGAAAGTTATCTTTTGTACTCCAATTTCCAGAATCCTCATTGTCTCTGTAAAAAAAGGATTTAGGGAGATGTAAAAAAAAACCATTTGCTTCTATTTGAATACTGGTTTTGATATTTATTGATTTTCATTATGTTTACTTTAAAAAGGGATTTGAAGTCTATGGTTTGAGCTTTGGACTATGGCCATTTCCACACGGGGTTTTTAACACGGGGCAGAGCGTCCTCCAGGGAGGATGTCTGCACCTGGGAGCAGACTGGGTCAGACCTACTTAACGTAGATCCGCGCTCCAGCCCGCTCCGGAACGACCCCAAGTAGTCGTCCAGCATGCTTTTGAAAGACCGCTAAAAACAGGACCATTTCCGCACGGGGTTTATAAAATGGGGCAGAGCATCCTCCAGGGAGGACATCTGCACCTGGGAGCAGACTGGGTCGGACCTACTTAACGTAGATCCGCAGCCCAGCCCACTCCAGAACGACCCCAAGTGGTCGTCCAGCATGCTTTTGAAAGACAGCTAAAAACAGGTCTTTCAAAGCATGGAGTGCGCCATTGCGAGCCTGCTCCCTTATGCAGATTCGCAGGCCCACATTGGTGCGAGCCTGCAATCTGCCAGGGGTGGGCTTTATGCTGGCGAGCTTCAGTGGTTGGTCGAGACTCTCGACCATCCGGAAGCTGCTATTTTTGTCCCCGGAGCAGTGTGGAGTGGCAGCCACGCACTGCTCCGGAGAAGCATGGACCGTACTGGGGAGCCCAAAAGTCTGGTGAGTAGTGTCACAGGGCGATTCTCTCGCTCTGTGTGGAAATGGCCTATGACTCTGTAGACCAGGGTTTGATTCTCTATTCAGCTATGAAAGTCCACTGAGTGACCTTGGGTGTGTCACACAATCTCAGCCCCAGAAAACTCTGTGATAGGTTCACCTTAGGGTCGCCATAAATTGGAAATGTCTTGAAGGCACACAACAACAAAGTAAATGAAGTGATGGTACAGATGCCAAGACCAATTATTTCTTTACACAGTTATGTTCTTGATGGCTGGTAGGAATGTGCTGTGTTAAAATGTTTATTCTTGCAAGAAAAAATGAACAATTTAATCAATTTTCTGTGCTGATAGAGGTCTTTGAAAACTATGCAATTTTCAAAGAAGTCTCTGGCAGAAACGTGGGGAGATCTCTGGTGCAATTGGGAGGATAGAAGGGAAGGCAAATAAGCATCAAGAGCAGTCACATAGGGGTGTTGGGGTGGGGGGTGATTTGGCCCAGGTGGCAATGTTTCTGGAGCATTCCAGCCTGTAGCCACGCCCCCACACACCCTGGCCATACCCCTGTCCACTCTGGCCATGCACCCATGCAACCAGAGCCATGCCCCTGTGCACAGTGGCTGTGCATCCTATGCCGTAGACCCTCCCCTCCTGCCCCTCCCACACACTCCCAGCTCCGCCACTGATCTGGAGGCTGTAGCCTTCCAGGATAATTTCCTGGCTTTCTCATATATACTCACCATGTGATATCAGCAGGCAGCTCTGTCTGAGAAAGAGGCTTGAGGAGAATTCTGCTTTTTGGTGGTTTTCAGACACTTGAAAAGCTGCTTTCTTGTCCCCCCCCAAGCATTCAAAGATTCTTTCCATTTTCTAATGACTGTCTATTGATTTTGCAAATGCAGTGCATAGAAATAGATAGATATCTAATGATTCAGGTATGCTTATCACATTTGGACCAAATTTAAATGTTGTGGAATGAGAAAGCTTGAAAAAGTCAATCTGGGAGCCTAGTTGTGAATGTTGTAGGTATACCCATCTTAGCCCTTGCTTTCCAAAGCATCAATTGTGCAATGTTATAATCTGTGTGACTTACATATGTAATGGTGGATCAGTTAGGTCAGCATGGGTGAATGGGTCAGAATTTCCATTTGAGCTACTGACTTCAAAGCCTTTCTTATGAACATCATGATGGTGGCAACCTGCTTGGGTATCTCATATAACTTCATCTCAAACCCTGCTAACCGTACAAAGATGTTAAGGAGGTGATTTCTTTAGATGTCCATTCAGAGCTTCTAGGTACACTCTTTGTTAAATAGTACTGGAATTATGCTTTCCCTCTCTGTAGAGTCTATAGGTCCTGTTTTTAGAAACTGGAACGTAAATGGGTTGGCTAAAATAGGATACTGTTGTTAACTCCTCACTATCTTACATGTGCTGCATGATATTGCATACATATTTGCACTGGAATTTTTTTCTCCCATCAGGGTTATAAGGAAAAGTTTCCTTTTAGACAACAACACTAAAACTCCTCAGTTCTGAAGAATAAACATTTGGAGAATATTCTCAAGAATATTCTTGGGAACATTCTCCAGTTGAAAGTTTTGAGAATTCCCTCTGCAATGCTTACTTAAATAGATTTTAAGCAATTTATTTTAAACAATTTTATGGTTTTTTAATGTCTTTCTTCAATATAACTTAAACATCACCAGATGCCTAATTGTTAAAAGAGAAGCATTTAGTTCTGTAGAAAGCTTTCTCTGGGAATGGCAAAAAGTTTCTCAAAAAAATTCTTCTCCCTTTCTTCATATTATACTTTGCGAAGGAGTGAGAGAGAGTGTGACAAAATGGGGGAGATGGAAGAAGGCAGCAGCAGAAAGGGGGATGATGAAGGCCAGCTGTGATGGGCAGAGGATGAAAGATGAGGTTGCAGTTTAGAGTGCCGGCAAAAATTCCATAACATTCTGGAATGTTTTATAAAATTCTCAAACTATCTAGAATGCTCAAGAAAGCTCCATAATATTCAAGAGTGATCTAAAAGTTGAATACAATATATTATATGTAGATAGAATGAAAAACTAAAAAAAAAAACCCCAACATTCTCTCTCTCTTTTTTTTTAGAGAGAGTGCTCCTTTGGAGACTTCTCATTCTCATCACCATCTTGAATGAGTGGTGGAATATTTAAAAGGGGAATATTCCCATTGTACCCCACTATACCTCCTGCAATCAACAACATTGTGGCCTCTGATTTGGAACTATAGTCCAAAACACAAAACAAAAACATCACTTTGGCAAGCTCTGGTTATATGTAAATTCTTCCTGTCCCCTATTGGAACTTCATAGAATCATAGAATCATAGAAATTCAGAATTGGAAGAGACCACACAGGCCATCCAGTCCAACCCCCTGCCATGCAGGAACACCCTCAAATCAATCCCGACAGATGGCCATCCAGCCTCTGCTTAAAAACCTCCAAGGAAGGAGACTCCACTACACTCCGAGGCAACAGATTCCACTGCCGGACAGCCCTGACTGTCAGGAAGTTCTTCCTGAGGTTCAGGTGGAATCTCCTTTCCTGCAGCTTGAATCCATTGCTCCTTGTCCTGGTCTCTGGAGCAGCTGAAAACAAGCCTTCTCCCTCCTCTACGTGGCATAAAATATCTGATCTCTGTGTTGTTGAAGTAATGTTGTAGGATGGAGAAGAGGAAGCCACATTATGTAGAACACTCCTCTTTGTCCCAGTTGTCTCCCATGTTGTGCTGCACCTCCGCTAATCTCCAGCCAGCATGGTTAGTGGTTGATGTAGAATATTCATGGACCATGCCTGTTGAGACTTGACTTCTTCAGTAACTTGAGCAGTCAAGAGGGGAACTCCCTTCCTGTTACATTTATGTTTATATTTTCAAACACTGAATTGTTTTATGGGTTTCTTCTCATATATTTAAAGAATAGAAAGTTGAGATAAACAGGATCTTACTGACGAATATATGACTCAGTACTGTTACAGCAAATTCAAACAATCTTGAAACATGATGGTATGGATATTGTGGTTTAATTGACATGAATATGCTAAACCCTACAGTGGTAAATTGTAAAATAGATACATTTAAATTTTATATAGGCCAGTGTTTATTGGACAAATGCTCATCTGTTGCAAAAGAATATACTCAAATTCATGTTTTGATTTCAATGAGATAGACAAACTTTTCCCCACCATATTCAATCCACTCAATCTTTAATAAAACGTAGCAGGAGACTTTATTGTCTTAACAGTTAGGCATGCAATTCTTCATTAATTTTATTCTCATAGAAAGAAATTAATAATTTTAACAATTTTCTTTCTGCTATAAGAAAAGGTGCATCCAGACTGATAAAAAAAGAACAGAAAGTCTCAGATTTTGTTCTTATTCTGTATTATTTTATTTTGGAGATTCATACATGTTTTGCTTATCCTCAAATATTTTCTGTCAGCTCCTGGTACAATCAGAGACTATTTGTATCAGCTCATCAGGTTGTTTTATTTTAACCCAACACAAAACCGGGTGAGGGGAGGGAACAACAGGAAACAAAATCTTGGACTTTTCAGTCAGTCTGGGTGTGCCCAAAGTCTTTGGACATGACAATTTTTCAAGACACACGCAAGACTGCACAAAATCTGCATCTGGTACTTTTACACATAAAACAGCAGAAATAATATTTATGCACTGAAAATAATACTTATGTACAGAAAATGCTACTTCCTGAACAGAAAACGCTATACTTAGAGACTTATTCTGTGCAAAATGTATACACGGCATTTTCTACACAATGTTTTCTGCTCAGGAAACAGGATTTCCTGTTCAGAAAATAATACTTCTGGACAGAAATATCTTCTGCTCAGAAAATGCTGTTTCTGGTGCAAAAAACACCATGTCCAAATTTTGTGAGGAATTAAGCCCCAAACTGCAAAATTTCTCATTGGTTCAGCTTTCCTCTTTCCAGGATTTCCCACATCTCAGAAAACACATTCTTCTATCAATTTTGAATATTCTTGAATATTCATTCCATCCCTACTAACAGCAGCATGTTGAGCTCTCTTACCATGTACAAGAGGACTAGTGCATTTGCTATCATCCTCATCAGCATCATCAACATCATCCTCATCATCGGTATCCTTTTCCTCTCTCTTCACTCGTTTCGTTCACCAACAACTGCGCTTCTAACACCCATTCTCTCCCCCTTTCCATTTTTTTCTCTGTTATCTACCTACGCCTTGATATCTCCCCTGCCTTCCCTGTGCCTCATCTTGCCAGCCTCCCTCTTCTTCACCACCTGTTCTTCTTTGGAAGGCAGTGCTGGCCACACGAAGGGGCAATGCTCTCCTCTACTGAGCGAGCCACTTGTGGTTGTATGGCTTTAAAGTCAAAAATTTGAGCTTCACACCCAGAATGCCTGGCTCTGAGAAGGAATCCCATAGAGGTTAGGCATTTGGGACCTGACTAGCTCAGGAGAGCAATGCCCTTTTAGAATAGCAGCCGAAGTGGTGGGGATCCTTCAGTCCTGTCCCTGTCTCTTTCTAATAAATGACTTTTTCTGCTTAAATCAGGTATGGGATATGTGAAATTACATTTAAATAGTAAATTGTCCCCTCCCAGAGGTTATTGAGAGTGCAGTTTTGTTATTTCAGAGGAAAGTTTTTCTGGCTCTTTGGAGGGGTGTCTGTGTAGACTACCAAGAGCTGAGGGAGAACAAAAGTGCTCCTGGCCTTTGGAATTTGCCCGTTCCTGATGTAAATCCATTAACCTTAGTTTAAGTTGTTCATCAACCAGAGTTTGTTACTCTGCTTTTCAATTCACTGCTCAGTCCCCTTTATTTGAAAAACTGCTAAATTTGCACCGGAAATATATGCTTCTTATACTTGCAAAGGGGGACATTTTTGATACCTCTAAAAACATATAAGTCTTTGTATGGTGCACTATGGAGTCAAACTGGTCAGATGCAGCTCATCTTGGTGTTCAATTTTATCCATACAATTAATCCCCATGTGGGTACTTCAACTTCTAGCAGCATTAAGTTTCCATATATTGTAATTAAGTTATATGGGGAAAGCAAAAGTAAAGGTAACAGAACATAGATATTAAGATCACCTCCAGAATTCAGTAGTTAAGGATGAGGCCTGTGGGGGAACTAGGGATCCACCGATCACACTAATTAAACACTAACAAGACGTTTGCCCTTGGTTTCCCAAATTCAGCATCTTTTCAACATTAACTCACTGCTCAATTAGAATTTTCATTCACAATTGTTAAATTTGTCATCATTTACTGCTGCACATTTGCACAGCAGGGCACAAAAGCAACAGCTATCTTCCGTTTCCTATTTCTTGGGTACATAGATTCTTTCAGTTGATAAAGTCACTCACAGCATTTATTAGCATCAAAAAAGAATTCAATTTTTTTTAAAAAATGTCCATTAAGAAGGAAGGAAGGAAGGAAGGAAGGAAGGAAGGAAGGAAGGAAGGAAGGAAGGAAGGAAGGAGGTATTCTTCCTGAGAGCCAGGCATGTACTTGGTCTTCCCAAACTTGTTCTGATACTGAAAGACTTTACAAAGTATT